>JAJOOO010002843.1:0-21802 GCA_029582685.1 Solanum piurae
CACATATAACACAAATTATCACATGAAATACATGCCATAATTATCTCTATATAAACCCAAGAAATGAGCTCTAATTTTACTCTCAAAACAAATCTTGTTAGTTGTAACGCTTTTACTACTCTTTTGGATTTCACACTAAATCTTTCACATATACTTCTTCCTACTCACCCCCCTAGTTATAAAACAAGACAAAAAAAAACCTTCTTTTTTTTTTTTAAATAAAATATTTTGCTTCTTCTTGTCTTGCTTTCTTCACATTCTATATACAACACAAGAGGTATATGCATTGTCTTTATATATCTATAATTTTATATATATTATTATTTTTCTTCTTAGAATTTTATTTTTCGTTGTATGCGAGAAAATGATTCTTTTATAAGTAATGTTTTTTTGTGTAAATTTTGTTTAGAAGGTGAGAAAATGAAGAAAGAATGGAGCTTTGTTCTTGGATTATTGGGAATTTTGCTTCAACTATTTTTGCTGGCTGAATCTACATTAACAAAACAGTTAGTGTTCTTTACTTTTATTTTAATTAGTATTCTGTTATTTGACCTGCATTTAATTTAAGAATTGACTAAGATTTATTTGTATGTTTAATTAATGTTTGTTCATGTCTTAGTTGAGCTGATATTTTTTGTATTTTAAGTGACTGTCTGAATTAGCTGGTACACTTCGTCGACTATTTTTTTTCCTGCTAGTATAAAAATTGTATGACCCATTTTTCTATCGAAAATAGCTATTCTACATGTTCTACATTATTATATTCAGTTACAGTAATTTCGGAGCAATCTTTTTCTAGAGACAAAATTTAGATTCTATTTGTAAAATTATACGAAAGAATGTTATTGTTATTGAAAATAATTTAAAAATCGAGTGAATGACACATGTTAAGTTTATGTGTGATGGAAAAAACAAAAAATGCTCTAAGAATTTGTCATTATATTTCACACATATTTTTTCGTTCTCATATGAACTAACTTTCTCATCTTTTCCATTATTAAAAAGATTCATCCAAATTCCTATCTTTTTGTTTTACTTTTCACACCACACAATCTAATCTCGTGAACATGCGTTTTAAAAAAACATTTAAAAGGAGAATAAAAGATTATTTTTTTTAGAAAATAATTCTCTTTAACCTAAATTAAGTAATAATTTCGAGTCACCAAGAGAGCAAAAGGGGTGGGAGCTTCTAGGGAGGGTAAAAAAAATAAAAAATTATATATAAGCTATGTTGAATTTCGTTGGTTTTGTTTATATTTATATATATATATATATATATATATAAATATATATATTATTTTTGTATTTTAATTTGTTATAATAAATTTTTTGACTGTGCTACTTTTTACGGGTTTATTCAATCAACATAGCCAGGTGGTTTTTGGTTAAAATACAAGGAAGAAAGTGGTAGAAGTTAAATGAGAACCCGTGAATAAGGAATCTAACTTTTCTTTGGTACTTGTGACTCTATGTTACCAACTTTTGACCTATTTTGTGAAACTGAAAATATTTTTTTGAAAAATAAGTTATTTTATTTTATTTTATTACATTTGGTATATAAATAAAAAATATTTTTATATAATTATATCATTACCAATAGATGGGTGGGTGGGTTAGTTGGGATGCGTTTTCTATTCAGAGTTTGAATTTGATATTTCTGATCAAAGCTAGAAGAATCTCATTCATCCTATCATATTTGTCGTGTGATCGTTTTTATATATTTGTATTAGAGTTTGATTCTGGATTTGCGCTGCGTAGGATCTCATTTGGGAAAAATAATTTCTATCAAAGATTTTTCCATACTCATGACTCGAATACGAGATTTTAATTAAAAAAAAAGCAGTCTCATCTATTATATCACATCCTTTGGTGGTGTCCCGACCACTTTTAAGGTTTCCTATTACTTGGTTCTCAATTGTTTGTTTTTTTTCTTTTTGGTATTTGTTTTGCAGGAATGTATTAAAGAAAAATAGTCAACTTGAGCAGCAATCTTTTCCACCAGTGCAAATTCTAATACTGGATGATGATTATGTAAAATCTTCTTTTTCCTCTTTTTAAACCTATTTACATTGTACAGATTTTTCAAAAATATTATCGTATTTGTGTAGATTCTTTAAAAATGTGCTATTTTATTTTTGAATAATTTGACACACATTTGATGAAATTTTTCAAATGTCCGAGCAACATAAGTTGAAATATAGAAGATTGATATGATATTCTTATTTATTTCTTATTCATTTTTTTTCTTTTGAAGGTTGTGGTGGATAATGGAATATTTAATATTACTTCTTCTGTTCCTGGTGGAATGGTCACTGGAATACAATATAATGGAATTGATAATTTATTGGAAAATGGAAATAAAGATGATAACAGAGGGTAATTTTTTTATTTTAAAACCTTTTATTTATTTCATTTTAAATATTTTTTCTTTGTTATAATATTCACTTAATTTTGTATACTTGAAAATAAAATTAGGTATTGGGATATTGTTTGGAACAAACCAGAAGAAAAAGGGATTTTTGACAAGTAAGTTTTCTTGTTCTCATTATGATAATTTCATATCTTTTTATTTTGATGCATTTCGTCAAATTCATTTCACTTTAAAACTTCGTTATTTAGTGGCAGGAAAAAATATGAGACGATTTGTTAACAATAAAACTATTAGTAATTTTGAAGTATAACGAAGGATAAAACTGAACAATTTATGTCATGTGTATACAGACTTCATGCAACAAATTTTAAGGTTATTATGGAAGATGAAAATCAAGTGGAGCTTTCATTTACAAGGACTTGGGATTCTTTAAATTCCAAACAACTTTCCATGAATATTGACAAAAGGTGCTAATTTTTGTCTTAATTTTTTTATAATTATATAGTTTTAAGATTTTATAATTTATTTAAGATATGTAATATTTGATTTTCACCTTTTTTTTGTAGGTTTATAATATTAAGAGGAATTTCTGGATTTTATTGTTATGGAATTTTGGAGCGTTTAGAAGGATGGCCAGACATTGATGTTTACCAAGGAAGAATTGTCTTCAAGCTCAAGGAAAAATTGTATGTATATATTTCCTTATCGTTAAAATTCTATTATATTGTTTTGGTTCGAGCTGTAGAAGCAGTCACCAATTGCAAAGTAAGGAATTTTGATAAGTTGTGTTTGACTTGTATATATACAATATTATTTGCTAGATGCACAATATAATTTTTTCAATGATAAGTGTTCAAATAACCACCCTTGGGTCAATGTAGCTATGCCTCTAATGCTTTCATTAGGATAGACTGTCTACATCACACTCTTAGTAGGGTGAGGGCCCTTCGCCAAACCCTGCTAACACGAGATGTTTTGCGAACCGATCAACCCATCCCCTATTTTGGTTTCTTTATTATTATTTTTTTTAAAAAGGATGTGGGGTTAATGATTTATAATTTTTGTTTTTGAAAAT
This sequence comes from Solanum piurae, assembly GCA_029582685.1. Classification (NCBI taxonomy): domain Eukaryota; kingdom Viridiplantae; phylum Streptophyta; class Magnoliopsida; order Solanales; family Solanaceae; genus Solanum; species Solanum piurae. The sequence continues at coordinate 3,447 of JAJOOO010002843.1, forward strand.
AATTAAAATTGATAATTTTCATTGTTGGGCCAGGTTCCAATATATGGCAATTTCAGATGAAAGACAAAGGATTATGCCAACGGCCCATGATCGTGAAGTGGGCCAAAGACTTGATTATAGTGAAGCTGTTCTTCTTACAAACCCAAACAATTCTTTCATAAAAGGAGAGGTAAATTTCATAATAAATTATGAAGTTACGAGTATATATACCGTTTGGCCTACTAGTTTTTCAGTATGACTGAAATATACATAACAGATACACTATAGTATATTAATATTATATGTGTATTTTGTATACTAGATGGCCGAAGCATGTACGGTTGTGATTATCCCTATTATATTTTAGTTCGTGTGCCCTTAAATTTTTTATTTATTTGTTTTAGGTTGATGACAAATATCAATATTCTTGTGCAAAAACAAGGATAACAGGGTCCATGGATGGATCAGCCCGACTCCACGAACCGGGTTTTGGATGATTACACCAACCGATGAGTTCAGAACGGGTGGGCCCGTCAAACAAGACCTTACTTCTCATACCGGCCCAGTAAATCTAAATGTAAGTACCTAACTTATATACATAAGTTAAAATATGTTCACATCAAATCAATAGATGTATGACATGTGTATGCTTTTAAAAAATTTCAATGAGATGTCACGGGCTCTCGTGTTCCACTAGCTCGTGTCTGACCTAAATGCGAGTCCATGATGATGGACATTAACTCTCTTAATGCCATATCTTCTTATTTGGTCAATGTATATGACTTGACTGATCAATAGATCAACCTTTGCCAATCAGAGTCATTCTTTGATAAATGGTCACATACTCATTGTCCTTACATTGACCGGATTATTTATCGAGTACTCACAATACTTATTAAATTATGTAACAGATGTTCTTTAGTACACATTATGCTGGAGAAGTATTGGGACTAAAATTTAGAAATGGAGAGCCCTGGAGAAAAGTTTTTGGCCCTGTTTTTGTCTACATGAACTCACTTTCACCTGATGAGCCAGACACTCTCACACTTTGGACCGATGCAAAAGAACAAATGTTCGTTGAGACTGAAAATTGGCCGTATAATTTCCCTCTTTCGGAGGATTATGCTCGAGCTGATCAACGTGGTATTGTAAGTGGCAGATTGCTCGTTCGAGATAGGTACATTTACCATAAATTTGCCCATTTTATGTTAAAAAAAATGAGTGATTTGTTAACAAAAATTTTGCCCCCTTTTTGTAGATATGTTAGCCAAAGTCTTATGATTGCAAATTCAGCTTTTATTGGACTGGCTGCTCCTGGAAATGTTGGATCTTGGCAATTAGAAAATAAGGTCATTTTTTGGCAAATTGCTATCTCTTTATGCTATTTTTGCAAATTGTTATCTATTTAGGTCATTTTTGTGAATTGGTACTTGTAACTTGAATTGCAAAAATAACCATTGGTATCTTTGTTCTTTAGGCTTATCAATTTTGGACTCAAACAGATAGTGAGGGCTATTTCTTGATCAAGAATGTAATTCCAGGGAACTATAGTTTATATGCTTGGGTGCTTGGATTTGTTGGAGATTACATGTACGATCCGTACATTATTGTCACCCCAGGTCAGGAAATACGTCTTTCATTCCATGTTTGAACTGACACGGAGTTTGAGAAAAAAATGATTTTTTTAAAAAAAAACTTGCGGGGTTAAATCTGTCGTAAGCTTCTCAATGTTGGTAAATCGATATGGAGGGAGTAATGTTTTAATTACTCCTAAATTTATATCAAATAGTGAGGTGATATCTTAAAGTCCGTTATTTTTACCTTGATTGGATACCAGATCCTTCAAAAGTAGTGCATTTATGGAGGATCTGACACAGGTGAGACATCATTTTTGCAGAGTTCCTAGTAACATAGGCGATAAGTAGAGTCCATGATTCAAATTTGATGGTTTAAATATTCATGCTATTGCTACTGAATCCATTACATTTTTACAATTATGGGTTCAAATCTAATTAGTACCTAAAAAACTGCTTGGTGCACGAAGCAACTCATATTCATGTAAGGTCATGGAGGGGCCATACCTAAAGGGTGTCATGATGTAAATTGTCTGTCTTGATGCAAGTATCACTAGCTGATTCCACGTCTCAAACTTTACTGTTGCTCCAGGACTCTTTTTTGAGATCTTAGTACCTATTGAGATTTTTATTGATTGGTTATAAGTAATATTAAATTCTTTCTACATATCTAATATGTTTTATGTATATAACAGGATCAAGAAAAAGGGTAGAAACTCTTATATATGATACTCCAAGAAATGGTCCAACATTGTGGGAAATTGGAATTCCTGATAGAACAGCTGCTGAATTCTTCATCCCTGATGCACAACCAAAACTCTTGAACCAATTATATGTTGTACATAATCAAGAAAGGTTAGAAAAATCCCATTTAAATATCTGACTTTTGTGTCAATTTCATATTGGTTTCTTGAGCTGAGGGTCAAAAACAACCTCTCAATCTCACACAAGGTACATGTAAGGTATACGCAGACCATACTATACTGAATATGTTATTGTTGTTGAGAAATGTAATTTGAGGGTCGGAAACAACCACTCTACCTACCAGAAGGTATGTGTAAGGTCTACGTAGACTCTACTATACTAGATATGCTATTGTTGTTGAAAAATGTAATTTGAGGATCGGAAACATCCTCTCTACCTCACTAAGGTACGTGTAAGGTCTACGTAGACCCTACTATACTGAATATGTTATTGTTGTCGAGAAATGTAATTTGTTGGTTTTTTCAGGTATAGGCAATATGGATTATGGGATAGGTATACAGAGATATACCCTGATGATGATTTGGTGTTTACTATTGGATTAAGTAACTATCAAACAGATTGGTTCTTTGCTCATCTCAATAGATATTTTTACAAGTATGTTCACAACTCCTTTACACCCTTTAGCATTTTTTTTAATCTTATGTAGTTATATTGCCGGACTCTCTAAAAATGTTGTCACATCTGTATATTAGATCCTCCAAAAATGTACGATCCGACATGTAGCCGGTGATACTTTTTGGAGCATCCGAACAACATAATTTATTGTCATAGATATATTTTACATCTTTACATGCTTTAGCATCTATTATCCTATGTTGCTCAGACCCTCCGAAAATGATGTCGCACCTATATATCAGATCCTCGAAAAATGAATATATTTGTATGATCCACTATGTATCCTACAACATTTTTGAAGAGTCTGAATCGATATAGCTTTTATCACTAAAATTTTCCCTTTGCGTAATAAGTGAAAATTCTTAATGTGCTTAGTATAATACAATTAGTCAATATTCATCAAAAATGATTTAAAAAAAATATATTTTCTCATAACCAAATACTAGAAAATGATTTTTGTCGTATCAAACGCTTACTTTATAGAATCTTGATTATGACTTTGGTGATATATATAGTGATGATGGGAGCAAGACTTATGCACCAACAACATGGCAAGTTCTATTTGATCTTGACGATGTTGATCAATCATCAAACTATACTCTTCAACTAGCATTGGCCTCAGCACATGAAGCTGAATTGCAAGTATGTACAAATAATCTTTATCAATCATTTTATTTGTGACAAACAAATAGCCACTTTTTGGTTATGTAATTGAAAAATAGTCATTGTCCTGGAGTCTCGTCTATAGAATTTGTAACATCATGACATAGGCTATATTTCAAAGACATGGCCTAAAAATGGTCCGTGAATGCTATTTCTACGTAGCTTTTATCGGCTTATAATTGCATGTTTGTTCCAACGTTTTAGGTTCGATTCAATGATCCAGAAATTGATGCTCCTCACTATTCGACAGGGTTGATAGGGAAGGATAATGCGATAGCAAGACATGGTATACGTGGAATATACAGACTATATACAATAAATGTTCCTGGCTCTCTCCTTGGTTTTGGAACTAATATTATGTATCTCAAGCAAAGTAGAGGTGATAGGCCTTTTAGAGGACTTATGTATGACTATATTCGTCTCGAAGGTCCTTCAAATGAAAGCGATTAGTCTGAAGGAATTAATGTTTGACTTAAACTTTTAGATGATATAGAATGGAGAAATTTTTGGATTGTACATGTTGATAGAATTTGAATGATCAAGAAAAACAAAAGAAATGATATTTATTTCTTAATCTACTAATCTTGAACCGTTAAAATCAATATGATTATTAAAGTTTTTCCTATTTGTTTAAGTTATCATGTTCAACTAATTTGAATTAGCATCGAGAAGGACAGATCAAAGGCTTAAAAAACATGTGATACTAACAAATTCTTCATCCACATGATTTGAATTTGAAATCTCTGATTAAACCAACTTTTTGTTGTTTGGAACTAAGTTTGGCTATATGGTATTTTTGGGAACTACAAAGTATTATGTCGGGTACGTGAAAAAAAAAAGAAAGAAGACACTTGGGAAAAATAAATTAATAGAACAAAATATTTCCTTGTTTGGTGTAAGTTTCTTATGCTTATATTCACAGAAGTATAATATAAACTGAGTTTTTCTTCGTTCTACGAATTCCTTGCCTTATATTTTCGCCGTCCCAAATTAATTATCGTGTTTTACTTTTTAAGAGTTAAATTATGTAAATTTTGACTGACATTTTAAAATGCACTTTTTTTCATCAAATCGAAATTAAAAAACGTTGCATATTTATGGTACTTCTGGTATATTTTTTTAATATCTAACTTTTAATTGTAAAATGTACAATTATTCTACTTATTAAATACAAATATTCTCTCACATAATGGTAAGTTTTTTTTTCTTCATGAAGCCGCCTTGTGTTGGAAAAAATAGTAGTAATTTGTGTTTTTTTTTCTTCCTAAAAATAAATAAATAAATAAAGTTCAACTTTCCATTTTACTGTAAAAAATTATAATTAAACTTTCCATATTACCTTAAGTTAAATTTGGAGAAATTAAATAAGGAATATGTCCGTCCTATACTTAACAATTTATTAATTACATATTAAGGGCAAGTAATACTCCTATATATACCCATAGAAATTGTACCTGTTTTTTTTTACTAATTATATTGTAATTCTTCTCCTTAGAATTAAGAAAACAAGTTCTTGTTTTGTCTTAAGGTTCACACACTTTTCTCTCTCAATATTATTGGATTTTGTTTAGCATTTAAACTACAATGTATAAATTTTGTATATCATACAAATTAAATAATTAGTAGTGAAGCTAGGATGTTTAAAACTTTAGTATACATATTTCAAAAAGTTGTTTTTAATCTATATACATAATATTATTTTCTGTATGCATAATATAATTATCCTTGGATTATTCTAGTCACGCCACTTCATACCCTTGATTAAGTTGACTTACAATAATAGGTAATTCTTTATAATGTCGTCTGAAAAAATAGAGCATGTTATATAGGTGGTTAAAGTGAATTTTATTGATGTATAAATTCTCTATATTGTCATTTTTTTGGTTTTCCCACCCGATAATCGAACTTCTGATTAAATTCAGATCAATTGAGAAATATAACATTATCTAATAAAAGTGACTTCATATTCAATATCGGGCTTGATCGGATCTATATTTTAGAACTATTTGTTGTTTTTTTTGCATGCAATAAATGATATATGATAATATTTTTTTGGATTTTCTCTAATGTTGATTTATTTTTATTCTATTAATTGCAGTGTTGAAAACATGGAGAACATGGGTTTCAAAAAGCAAAACAAAATAGTTTTGTATTGTTTTGCTATTATTTTCCAATTTTTCTTGCTTATTAATGGTTCAAGGGTGCACCATCATGACAATCGGTATGTACTATAAAAAAAAAAATAAAAAAATAATAATAATAATAATTAACGACTAAAAATATTTATTTATTTGTTATATGATGTATACATATATATATATTTTATTTTTTTTAATTTCCTCTTGTAATTAAATTACAGGAATACTTCAGCCAAAGAGAATCCCAAATTGCAACATGTTTCTCCTCCAGTCACATTGACGGTCACAAGTCAATACGTAAAAAATCCCTTTATTTATTTTTTCTGTTCTACTGTTTCAGTACTTTATATATTATTTCGATAGTTAAACGAGTTTTTTTTATGAGCTAATTTATTTTATCAACTTATTTTATTAGGTGGTAATTGATAATGGCATTGTTCAACTTTCTTTAACTAATCCTACTGGCTCTATGTTTGGAGTTAAATATAATGGTATTGATAATCTCCTTGAACCTTTACAAGAAACACAAAGAGGGTAAGCTATTTTTTTTATATAATTTTAGATTCATAAATATATTATGTGGTAATTAATTAAATTAATTAATTTGATTTATTAATTACAACTCATACAGATATTGGGATACTATGTGGAATGGTAAATTTGACACGTAAGATTTTAAATTATTTTTTTAATTAATTTAATTTTCTTTTCTTCTTTTTAATTACATTTTTAAAAAAAATTGTGTACATTTTTTCTTGATTTTTTTTGGCAGGCTTTTAGCATCAAAATTTAGTGTGATAGCACAAGATGATAACAAAGTTGAAGTTTCTTTCCAAAAAATGCATGATCCTTTGAATGGTAACAATCCTCCTCTAAATGTTGACAAAAGGTGAGATTTTATAATATAGTATATTGAAATTATATGAAAAAAGAAGGGTCGGGAGCCTTGAACAACTGTAAAGTTGTCTTCGTGTGACCAGATATCACATTCCTTGGAATGTGACCCTTTCTTGAATCCTGCATTATAACGTTGAATGCTTTGTGCACTGAACTGTCGTGAATTTTTTTTATAAAATTATATAGGTATGTGATGCTACGTGGGAGTTCTGGATTTTATTCATATGGAATATTTCAACATTTAAAAGGATGGCCAGATATAAATTTGGATGAAGCTAGAATTGCTATTAAGCTCAGCAAATCACTGTAAGTTTATTCAAATTTTGTAATCGAGTTTTCATGTTATGTTATATAATTTATAAAATAATATTTATTAAAGCAATCAAAAAATATTCAAATAAACGTTGTTGCTATATAAAGAGGTTTGGCTGTGCTTAAAATATTTGAGGATTGTTTTTCCATATAACAATTTCATTATAACGACCAACATTTTTAGAGCTGTTAAATTATCATAAACGTTTTCCACAAGCAATTTTTATTTTATTTTTTCCGAAAATTCGAATATAAAATAAAAGGACAATTACTATCTTGGATATTAAATTTGTGCGTATAATATTTTTTTTCTAATTTTTGTTATTAGGTTTCATTTTATGGCAATATCAGACGATAGACAAAGGATAATGCCAACAGAAGAGGATCGTGCAAGTGGTCAAACACTAGATTACAGAGAAGCTGTTAAAATTACAAATCCATCCAACCCTAGACTCAAAGATGAGGTAACAATATTTTATCGCGTTTACGTTCTGTGCACTGATAATATAAAATGTTCTGAGTAGTTATCTTTTGTGTCAAGTTTGATATGATAAAGTTTTGTATGAAAAGCGTTTTATACTATCAATGTATACAAGTTAATAAAATATTCGAAATATAGTCTTTATTTTGTGTCAAGTCTATGATAATGTTTTGTATGAATAGCGTTATTTTTAGTTAAATGTTTGCTAATTTTAAGTGTTTTGTTTACCTTTATTAGGTTGATGACAAGTACCAATATACAGATGAGATTAAAAATATTAAAGTTCATGGGTGGATAAGTGATACTCCACACATGGGGTTTTGGGTAATTTCACCAAGTTATGAATATTGTAATGGTGGACCTATGAAGCAAGATCTTACCTCTCATGTTGGTCCAACATCTATGGCTGTAAGTATATATCTTTTTTTTGCTACAATTATCTTATAATTACAAGAAAAAAACGTATTTAACTTGTATACATCGATGATATACCAAATTTTTATACAGTTAATATACAAAAGTCAAAACTCTGTGAAATTAGAAGTGACATGTATATTTTACTAGTACCACTAAAAAGGAGTGAACATTCTTTTCGGAAATATGAAACTTATACACAATGACAGTGTAACAATTTTTTACTTTGTCAACGTTCTTGTTGGAAATATGAAATTTTGCTTTATGTACATCTTGTTGTTCTGCTGCCGTTATTTTTTTGTTTCAATCCTATTTTGATTTTTACTTCATCAAAAACAATCTCTCTAATGTTACTCACAAAGATAGAGATAAGATCTACATACATCGATCTTATCCTTTCTAGACCCTACTTGTAGAATCACATTGAGTATGCTATATGTAATAAACTCAATAATAACCAAGGAAACTTTTGTAGTATTGCATTTGCTAATTGGAATTACAAGAAAATAACAACTGCTAAGGAAGAACAGTTAAGAAGAAGAAGAAAGAGATGAGATACAGAAGAAGATAAAGGATGAGAAGATAGCCCAAGCTTCACATAATTTTCCATAAACCTTCTTCTAACTTCTGGCCCTTTTTAACAAAGTGTAAATGGGCCTGGATCCCCATTGCTTTTACTCGGCCCAATATCTATTTGTGTGATATCCTTGTTGGTATCCCTATTGGGCCGGGGTTGATTCATAACAATACTCCCGTCCTCAATAAGAACCTTGTCCTCAAGGTTCAAGACAATAACAATATTAGTGTAGCGCTCCCCACCAATTGTCGTCAAAGAGAAACTTTGTGATTTTGGCAAAAAATAGTATGTGATCTTGAACAATTCTTGCAGCAACCACCAACTTGGAAACAACATAAAACATGGTCTGGTCATTACCGAAACTCCCTAGTGCAACAAGTTCTTTCCAAACACATGAATTGTATTGTAAACTTTAGCACCAATAAGTTGTGTATTCACACATGTAACAATGGTTGCATGTATTCTCATACATGACCCAAGAAGTAACCAAGTCACTGATATGTGCTCTATCTCCTCTGTAAGGGATGGTAATTAGTGACACCAAATTCACTGAAGGGTTATGCTCAAGACCTTTCCATTGCCTAGCTTCCTGAAGCTTAAAAACATAAGCACAATCTGGACCAATGTGTTCAATTAGTGCATTCCACTGCCTTTGCCATATATGTTGCACTAAACTGACATGATTGAGTGCTAAGAGAAACTCCAAGGGACTATAAAAATGTTCCGATGAATCAGTGCCTACATGTTTCCGCCCAATACCATAAATTTGTTCATTCCACAATGTAACTATGCAAAAATAAGTAGAAACAAAACTACTATTTGGAAACATATTCTCATTGGCACCACATGATAGAGTAATATCACGTATACCAGGGTCAAAAGGACGATTTGCAAAGGTGAGAGAAACAATGAAACCTGGTGGGAAATAAGAGTAAGGTTGAAGAGTCATGCTCCAGCCAAAATTGGTGTTTGGCGAAAGGATGTATAGAGCCTTTGTGAAATTATTGCACACAAAATAAGAAGTAGAACTCCACATCATCCATTTGTTCTGCCTTCGTGCAGCCCTCAACTGGTTCCCCACTAACCACTCCAATATCTTGATACCAAGAACCCTTGGATGTGGCTCACCGGCATTTTGAGTAGCCAATTGTGAGCAACCCATTCCCAAGCTGTGTTTGGGCCGAGAAGTATGTTGCCCAGTGTCAAACCAATAGCAAGGGGTTAAGCCATTTTTCACGCTCACACACAATGCTCGATCCCCAAAATCATCAGGCCTCAAGGGCAAACGGGGCTGGGCGAATAGGCATGGGTAAAACTTGACAATCACATTATCTTCTATAGGAATGATAAGTGAAGTCTCTACCTCGTTTTTGTCTTTATTTTCCACAATAACAGCGGAGTCATTGGCCACCTCACACGAGGAAATAGGATGTTCAGGATCAGTAGGGCAATGTGTTTCAATAGTATATTTGGTCATCGTACGCACCTTGTGTGGTTCCAATATTGCACCTTTTGACCTATCAGAAAATCTATCAAACACCTGACCTGCATTACTTTGGAATTCTGATTGCTCAACATAATGTTGTGGCAAAAGTGAGTTGGTTATGTTACTCCCTTGTGAATGAACAAATGTTTTGCCCGGGGAAAATACATCTTTCTCATGGAAGCGTGACAACATACCCTCACAACGGTTTTGGTTTTGGTACTCATTCACGTAGGTTACTTGCCCAAGATTAGTGAATCTCTCTCTCACGGACTCAAGTTCTTTTGGTTTAAATCGAATTCTCACCTTAGCAGCAAAATGTGGCCAATCAATTAACTGATTGTTCCTAAATAACCATCGGTACCAGTCTATTGCTTCACCATCAAGGTAGAATGACGCCACTGTAAGCTTTTGATCTTCCTCAATATTGTAGAAATCAAAATAATGCTCCGCTTGGACTATCCAAGCCTCCAGATTCTCGCCTCGAAACTGCCATAATTTAGCATCCATAACTATGTTTGGGGGTTGAAAAGAGGTTGTAACATTTTCCCCCAAAGCCTCCAGCAGCACAGAACGAAATTCAGCGAGATCTTTAGAGATAGAATCCTTCATTTCTTTGATTGAATCACGAATTGAATCATCAGCGAAAATCTTGAGTACTTTTTGGTCCTCCATTAGAGAAACCTCTCAATGAAAGCACCAATGTAATAAACTCAATAATAACCAAGGAAACTTTTGTAGTATTGCATTTGCTAATTGGAATTACAAGAAAATAACAACTGCTAAGGAAGAACAGTTAAGAAGAAGAAGAAAGAGATGAGATACAGAAGAAGATAAAGGATGAGAAGATAGCCCAAGCTTCACATAATTTTCCATAAACCTTCTTCTAACTTCTGGCCCTTTTTAACAAAGTGTAAATGGGCCTGGATCCCCATTGCTTTTACTCGGCCCAATATCTATTTGTGTGATATCCTTGTTGGTATCCCTATTGGGCCGGGGTTGATTCATAACACTATAGTTATCATAAATATGAGATTTTCGATGAAAAGTCTATTGAAAACGTTTCGTAAATGAAATTATAAATTATTATAAATGTTTGAGTAATTTACATATATATATATATATATATTATTTTTTTTATTTTTTTTTATTTTTTATTTTACAGATATTTTTCAGTGGACATTATGCTGGGCCACAATTGGGAGTTTCATTAACAAATGGAGAGGCATGGACTAAAGTTTTTGGGCCTGTATTTTTCTATGTTAATTCAGATTCTTCCAATGATCATACCATACTTTGGGAAGATGCTAAAAGACAGGTAATTAATTAATTAATTGTTAATTTTACTTAATTTTTTTTTTAAAAAAAACAATTAAATTCTATGAGTGAAACTAATATTTTATCAATTTTTGCAGATGAATGAAGAAACAAATAAATGGCCTTATGATTTTCCTGCATCAATAGATTATCTTCATGCAAATCAACGTGGCTCAGTTAGTGGTCAATTAATCGTTCATGACTGGTAAATTTTTTTAAAAAAAATTCTTAGTAATCATATAATTAGTGAATAATTTATATAAAATAATTTAACGTGTACTGACAATATAAAGAACGAGGTGAGAAAATTCCCTTTAACTTATTGGATTTTGACTTATATTTTTCATTCGTTAGTCCGACGTCCAGCTCATATATAGAATCCCCATCATTATCTTTTGTCTCAAATTTACCTATGAATAATTAAAAAGTTCCAAATATGCCCTTTGTACTAACTGTGGAAGTCGCGGAAGGGTATATTTGGACTTGCATGTTTCAAATTATTGCATTTGTACGTATGTTTTTTTATATTATCAGTGTATATACGTTAATTAGATCATTTATAACTTAATAAATGTATTTTAGGTACATAAACGTAGATCCTTTGCCTGCATTGAATGCATATATTGGACTTGCTGAACCTGGACTTGTTGGATCTTGGCAAACTGAAACCAAGGTAATATAATGTATTTTTTTTGTCCATATATTTTTTTAATTATATAGTTACTTGAATATATGGTTACATTTTTAATTAATTATGTTGTTTTATTTATTATTGATAGGGTTATCAATTTTGGACTCAAACGGATGATTCTGGTAATTTCAAGATAAATAATGTTAGACCTGGAATTTATGGAGTATATTCTTGGGTCCCTGGAGTTATAGGAGATTACAAATTCTCTTCTTATATAACCGTTACACAAGGTATTCTGCCTGCTTCATTTTATATGACAATATTTTATTAAACGAACATAATTTATTTTTAAAAAAAAAGTACTTTTGACACGTACGAATAGTATCTTTAGAATTTCTGAACCTAAATATGCAATGTCTTTTCTTAATCGATCGAAAAAGTGTCATATAATATAGAGTTAATAAAATACTATAGTATAATAAAATTTCTAACTTATATAAATTTATTTTTTGCAGGAAAGGACACAAACTTAGGTCAAATTATATTTGAAGCTCCAAGAAATGGTCCAACATTATGGGAAATTGGATTTCCAGATAGAACTGCTAATGAATTTTTTATACCTGATCCATTGCCTGGTCTTCAAAATTATTTGTACACTAACACTACTATACATAAGTAAGTACTACGGGTTCGATCAGTCACTAATATTTCCATTAGGTAGACTGTCTACATCTGCGACCCTTCCTCAGACCTTACGTGAACGTGAGGTGTTTTATGCACTAGACTGTGTTTTTTTCTAATTTGATTATCATGATATGTTGCTAATTACAGGTTTAGACAATATGGTTTATGGGATCGTTACACTGATTTATATCCTAATGGAGATTTAGTGTACAAAATTGGTGTTAGTGATTTTAGAAAAGATTGGTTCTTTGCCCATGTAAATAGGTAATTGTTTATAATGTCTTTTTAATTATTTATTTGTCTATTTTTTTTAATAATTACTTATAATATATTTAATATTTTAATTTTTTTAAAAATATTAATTGCAGGAGAAATAAGGATAGGAGTTTTTCAGCAACAACATGGCAAATTGTATTTGATGTTAAAAATGTGGATTCTAGTGGCACTTATCATCTTCATATAGCTTTGGCTTCTGCATCTTATGCTCATTTATTAGTATGGAATCTTCGTCTCTACTCTCAATACTCAACATATTTTAGTTTATAAAATTTATGAGGAAAAAAACAATTAAAAAATTAAAGAAAATCAAATATCGATCGTGTTTAAGTTTTATGTACTGAATCAATAACTGACTAGCGACCAAAAGTTTATATTACTTCTAGTCGCTAGTCAGTTATTGATTATGATATATGACTCAACACATTTAATTTAACTTTTAATTAGTTAAAATGTTTGTTATAATTGGTTTATATTTATGTAGGAAGTATAGTATATTTGGACTACTTTTACATATTACATGTATATATTACCCTCATATAAATGGTATAAAAGTTAATAATTCTGAAAATTTGTGAATATTCTCAAGTAACGGAATGGTCAAAAATGCACATTTCAAAGTAACTAATCATGTATTACCAAAATTATAATTCAAATTTACTAACAATAGAAGGAGCAAAAATGTTATTTACCCTTACGTATAGCTTTATGTTACACGTATTGAATAATAATATACATGACAAAAATCTTATTTTAATTGTCGTTCTAACTTTTTTGTTGAATTTTTATATTTATAGGTGTGGATAAATACTCCATCAAAACCAAGACCATGGTTTGATAGCTCACCAATTGGCATGAGTAATGCCATAGCAAGACATGGAATTCATGGATTATATATGACTTTCGAAATTGAATTTCCAGGGACACAACTTTATATTGGTGAAAATATAATATATTTGAAGCAAGCATCAGTTTATGGTCCTTTTACTGGACTCATGTATGATTATATTCGTCTCGAAGGACCTTCAACAAAATAAAAAAGAGGGATTATATTTAATTTTGTAGGTAGTCATATTTTTTTTTTAGTTTTCATAGTCAATTTTTTTTAATAGAATGAATATTGTTCTTGAGAATAATGTTTTTATCATCATACTCTAATAAAAATTTCTTTCTTCATATTGGTATTTTGGTTTCGTTTGTTTATTTGTTTGTCTGTCTTACATTTAATTTATTATCTCTAAAATTAATAACTAGCCATTATCTTATACTAGCTTGCTGGTTTATCGGAGGACATGATCAATATGATTATAGATAGGAGATTTAGAGGTTAAAAATTAGGAAAGAAGGTTAGTAAATTGTCGAGTGTTATCTAGTTTTTCTTATTAGTATTGTTTTTTTAATCATTCTCCTACTATCTTATTCTTCAATTTTAGCATCATTTTGACTCAGTTATTGTATTATTTATTGTGTGTATTGTTCTCTTCACTATTGAATTATCGTAAATTTCATATCTTAGGTCCACCTATACTTTTGGTTCTCACGTGTGTTTGATTTAAGTAATTTATAATTAATAAAAAAAAATCAAATTCTCAAAGTTATATATATATATATATATCTTTAGACCACCAAATCACCAACTCTTTCACCAACTCTATTAAAAAATAATAAGACCAGAGAGTATGAACAAACTACTACTCCTATATGAAATTTAAATAGTTTGAAATGAGGTGCTTAAATTGAGACAAGTTTTAACAAAGAAATGGAGTACGTATGAACAAGAAGACTTCAAAGAAAAATGATACATTGTATTATTTACCTATTTAAATTATTACTAAATTTGTGCTAAAAACAAATCTTGACGTTAAATTGATCAAATATTTATTCTTAATCGATAATAAATGTGTGCAGATTAATTCAATAATAAAGTATATTTTAATATAAAAATGATAATAGCTTAGATAGATAAATGAAATATCAAATAGTTATAATCGTTTAAACACATTTTTAACTATTAACTCTATATTTTACTGTCCTCACCTTTGAGCCGCCTTTGAATAGACACATATGTATATTTTATCTTAGTTTTTTTTTTAAAAAAAAAAAATCATATTCAAAGAATGACATTACTTTAGTGATTGATGTTCTTTTTATTGTTTAATGTGATTATTTTAAGCAATATTATATTGTTATTTTATAATTGACAAAATTGATTCGGTCGAATGACGTGTGGGATTACCTATCAAGAATAAGAATATCAAATAAAATATTAATGAATTTATGGGATGTGTTTCCTGTTAATAAATTTAATACAACAAAAATCTGAATAATCAGATCAATTATACCTAATTTTGTATTTTTATTTTTATATGTATTATATAATTAATAAAGATATTATTTTTAATTGGTAGGGTCGATGATCCATTTATTGTCAACCATACTATTTATAGTTGTATGGAAAATGACTCAGTCACTATTTAAAGAGCTAAAATATTCTTGTTTTCAGATTATTATTTGTTATATATATTAATCTATGATTATTTTTGGAATTATGTGATGAAGTCAATAAATTACTACGCGAGTTGCAATTTTTTTAAAACTATACTAAAAATATTACAAGTTGCACTTTTTTACATGCCAATTTGAAATAAAAATACTATATCGTTTGGTTGGGAACAAGTTATCCAGGATTAATTATTTTGTGATTAGTTATCTTGAGATAATTTATCCCACCATTTATATGGAATAACTTATCCCATCACTATGATATGAATGGTGGAATAAGTTATCCCTAATATGACAACCAAACAAGATACAAAATTTTTATCCCATTACTATTTATTTTTATTTCTCACACCAAACGACAAAGCAAAATATAACCAACTGATATAGAAAGAAAAGAGTAATATTTACAGTAATAGTACAAATATACTATTTTGGTAAATTCTCTTATTTTGTACCTCACATAATATATATTCTTTCCGTTTATAAACGAATGACCTAGTTTAACTTGACACGAAATTTAAGAAAATAAAGAAGTTTTTTAATTTTGTGATTGTAAATTAAAATTATGTCAAATGTACCAAAACGTTCTTTAATTTTGTGGCTTTACACATATCAAGTGAAAAATTGAGATTAAAATATTTCCAAAAAAGAAAAAGGTTCATTTTTTTTAAATGAGACTAAAATAATAAAAAATTATTCTTTTTTAAATGATGGACGTATAATATAAGACAAAAAAACAGCCTTACAAATATAGTACTAAAGTTTATTCTGTTTGGTCCCTTGGCCTTGCACTCAAAATAATAGATCTATTTTAAATGAGGAAAAATAACAATCACTTCTTTTCTACTCCAACAACCCCTCGCTAAGCCTTATGGTGCGTAATTCAAATTTAGTCAAGGCTTTAATGTGAAATCTAAAATTTGAGTCGAAGAAAAAGAAAAAAGGGATATACTTTAAATGTGGAAATGACAACCACTTCTTTTTCCTCTCCAATAATATTGCTTTCTCTGTCTTATATATTATATGCTACATAGTATAGCATACATTACTCAATAAAATCAAGAATCAACTAAAACCAAAATAATATGGAAAAATCACATGAGAATGAACACCCAATTAAGGCATTTGGATGGGCAGCTAGAGACATTTCTGGGGTACTTTCTCCTCTCAATTTTTCAAGAAGGTACAAATTTTATTAATTTCTCTGACTCGTAAAATTATACTAAATACGTTATTATTGTTGTTGAGGTTTAATTTGGATTTTGAAATGGATGCAGGGAGACAGGTGAAAAAGATGTGCAATTCAAAGTTATGTATTGTGGAATTTGTCATACTGATCTTCATCAAATCAAGAATGAATGGGGCATCACCAAATATCCCATTATACCTGGGCAAATTTACTTATCTTTATTTTATTTTTTTAAATAATTTATATTTTTTTGTAATCGTCGGAAAATTTTACTATGTATAACAAAAAATTATACCTATTTATGCAAAAAGTGTTGAATCATCAAATTATTAGTGTCATCTCCAAAATATTGACAGTCTTAAAAATATCCCTCTACTTAACTAAATAAACTTAGATACATCCTCGATACACACCCCCGATCTGCCACATGACATAACAAGTGGTCTCAAACTCTAGTAGGAGTATGTGACTCTTTGTAAAAAGCCGAGAGAAGTGTTGAAAACAACCTAAACATGACGAGAATTTAAGAGTGTATTTCACCCATGTTGCAAGAACAAGAGTGTATTTTAAGGTAGTCAATAGTTCAATGAATGAAACTAATAATTTACGTCGAATTTAAAGATGTTTTCAATACTTCTCTCCATATATTTTTATTAAAATTCTTGGCTCCGCCACCTACAAAAATATCCATTTTTCCATTTAAGATCTGCAAGAATATTCATTACTAGCATTCTGACTGCTGTCAGAGATACTACAAACATATTGATATTTGTGGGGGGGGGGGGATCCTAATCTGATACGGTGTTTCAATATTTTGCACTATGTGGTAAACAATTTTGAACCTCAAGAAGATTATATAAGTGGATGTTGTTTTAACACCAACCAAAAAAATTAAAAAATACTTGTATAGAAGGGTAGATGGTGGATTGATTTCTCAGATGATCACTCAAAAAGTCATATATTTTCTGTGATAATAACTATTAGTTGAATGATCATCTGGACAGTTCTTTTAAGTCAACTAAGAAATGTGTAGCAAAAAATACTTGTGTAGAAGGGTAGATGGTGGATTGATTTCTCAGATGATCACTCAAAAAGTCATATATTTTCTGTGATAATAACTATTAGTTGAATGATCATCTGGACAGTTCGATTAAGTCAACTAAGAAATGTGTAGCAAAAAATCCAAATGTATAGTGAAATTGATTAACAAGTTATGCCTTGAAGGTCAATATAGTTTTTAAGTTAATGAGATAAAAAATTATGTCAATCTCAATTGATTTTACAGGCATGAAATTGTTGGAGTGGTAACTGAGGTTGGTACCAAGGTAGACAAGTTCAAAATTGGAGACAAAATAGGCGTTGGTTATCTAGTAGGATCATGTAACGAATGTGAAAATTGTACCAACGATCTCGAGAATTACTGTCCTGGTCAGGTATTGACAGCCAATGGTACTCACTCTGATGGAACCATCACTGACGGTGGTTACTCCGATCTCATGGTTGTCAACGAGCATTTTATCGTTCGTTGGCCTGATAATTTGCCAATGGAAGCTGCTCCCCTGTTATGTGCAGGGGTCACAACTTATAGCCCTTTGAGATATTACGGACTAGATAAACCTGGAATGCACATTGGTGTTGTTGGTTTGGGTGGACTTGGACATATGGCTGTGAAATTCGCCAAGGCGTTTGGAACCAAAGTTACTGTCATTAGTACATCTCTTAGTAAAAAAGACGAGGCAATTGAGCGTTTAGGAGCAGACTCATTTTTGGTTAGTCGTGATCCTGAACAAATGCAGGTCAGTCGATCAATCAACTTAGCTTCAATCACAAATTTACAATGATATTCATGTGACATAAGT
>JAJOOO010002845.1:0-24827 GCA_029582685.1 Solanum piurae
CGAGCTGAACCTCATGTCGACCCACTCTTTAGGCCATCAATCTAGTAGTCTTGGTTTCGCGACTTCTCTCTCGAGCAAGCCAAAAACACATAAATAAAATTGTATTTGCAACTACAAATTTGTCAAATTCAACCACAACTACTATTCGAAATCACCATTAAACTACATCTAATCTATTAGAAAGCTAGACCCAACAACAATCTTAACCCATATTCACAAAATCACACATCAAGAGATAGAAATTTATACCTAAATGAGCTTGCATTCAAAAGGGTATGAAGATTTTAAGTCTTGTTACATGCCAAGAATGAATAATCCAAGAGACCTAAGTCCAAATCCATGGAGATGAAACCCTCTTCTTCTTCATGTTTTCAAAACCCTCTCAAACTCAGAGTAAAAATAAAAAGTATTAAAAATTATATTAATTGTTCCACACTAAAAATCTGATAGTAAACTATAACTCTCAGCGAGTATTTATAGTTTTCAAATATCTATGTTGCAGCAGATCATTCGGTGACATTAGTCGAAATCACTGATCAACTCGGCGATTCGCCCTTCGGTGTAGTTCATCGCCGTCTTGCACCATCTTTCAGCATCGTCGTGCTCTGGGTTATTGGGCAACATAGTACTACCTCACGGAACTTCTCATCGATATGCTGACTGCTCTTTTTTTCCGCCGACTTGATCCTTTCCTTCAGGGCTCAGCACACCGGAACAAAAGGCAAAGTAAGACCCTTCGGCGACTCGCCAAGTGGACTCGGCGATCCTCAGGCCTTCATTTCTTCGTTCTTTTCAGCCTTTTCATTCCTTTTTGCGATGTAGTGTCCATGCTTTCCTTCAAACTTCAAAGACCTGAAACTTAAGTGTTTTCATCAGATATTGAGATAAAATAAGCATTTGAGGACACAATTTCTATAAAAATATAGCCCTAAATGAGTCCAATTTTTTGAATCATCAAGGGACAATTAGATAACTAATTAACTTCCTATATAAACTATTTTAAGTCATTAAAACACTTCATTAACTCATTAGAACCCAAGACCCCAAATCAAAACCCAACTACTCTTCCCACCCAAAATCTTCTCTCTAGAACCCCCATTGAAGAACAAAGGAAGAGATCAATCTAGGGCTTGAAGATGGAAGATTTTTCATAGGATTTTGATGGGAATCTACAACTAGGGTATGGGAGTTCTTCATTCTTGGTTAGCTACCACCAAGACGCCCCTTCAACTATATTTTCAAACTTCCCAATTTCTAGGTTTTCAATCAATAGCATGGGTAACCTTCTAAAAGCATTTCAATTGTGTATTTATGATTGTTTATGTTTAGATATGATAATTTGTGTGTGGATATATGGTGTATTGTTGGTTTATGAACAAAATACCCCTATGACCTATGTTTTCCCCTTCTTTCTCAATTGTAAACCCTTGTATGGCTTGATTGATGAATGGAGGTTGATAATCTAATATGTTTACTTTGAATTGATTATTGTATCATGATGTTACCCTATATAATGTTCTAATTTCAAGAAGTAGGGTCTAATCTTGATGATATCCTTGAGTGCCATGAATGAAGGAATTCTATGTGATAGGTATTCTAGTTATGAATTGTTGATCCACTTATGGTGGAGGTGTTTACCTATTATGTATGCTATGTATGAATTGTTGATCCACTTGAAAGGTGGAGGTGCTTACTTGTCATGTGTGTTGTGGTGTTTAGATAAAATTCCTCTTCCCTACAAACCCTAGGTATGACTAAGTATGATTCTACATGTATACTTGATTAACCTAAGATTTCTAAGGTGAATTGATATAGTCTAGGGTTGTGTCATGAAAGAAGCAAATTGAGGGTTTAAAAGGTGATCCAAGAGTGATGAACCTCTTCATGTAATGCCTTAGATTAGATCACCTAGACTTGAATTGGTTTAGGGTAATGCTTCTAAACATAAATTGACTTGATCATGACATTATGTGCATGTTGATCAATACTTGAAGTATAATGTGCCAATCATGATGTGAGTAATGTATTGATGAGTTGTTGGATCATGGTGTTCCCTTATCTATTGTGCTATTGCTATATGTTGGGATGAGTTGATCTATAGCCCTTGAAGGGCATGACGTGACGGTCCTATGACTATTGTGTATATTGTGGTATTGTTTAAAAGGCCATTCTTCCCTTACCCTTACACTTGATTATGAATGAATTATCTAGGATGATGATATGTTGATGTTGTGTTGAATGAAAGGTTATTCTCATGAAACACTATATGTATGATGTGAAAGTTTTTCTCACATGTTAATGGTTCTAAGGTTGAAAGGCAATTCTCATTTTATGAATGTATGAGCTATTGTGCTATATGATGGTTTGAGTGCCTACTGCATTCTCTCATGAACCAAAACTTAAGTAAAGACTAAATGTCACTTTTAAAGGGAATTATGCTTAGCACCAAGATGATATGTAAATGAGATGGAGGCTTTTACGTTAGCAAGTCCGGCCTTCCCATGTATGTGTCTCATGGGATGAAAACCTTTTACGTTAGCAAGTTCGGGTATCTAGTAGCAATCCCCATATCCCATAACTACGTGCCCCGGTAGGTATTAGCTTAGTGGATCCACCTAGATAGCTATTCATGTAGTTTTACCTTGGAAGGTAGAACACCCTTTTTCGGTCTGGGGTTATATGACACCGGATTCCATGTAGCTCACATGGTCTATGTCGGTTAAAGTTGACATTCCCTAAATGAACAAGTAACATGAGCAAGTACTTGGGTTACTTACTATGGTCCCTTAAAAGTATCTACTTAGTGTGAATGGGGGTATGGGACTTCACTCACACATGGCACAAGTAGGCTTTGAAAGTGGGAATGGTAGGTTTCTCTTATGGTATGATGAATGTGAGTTATGCATACTTTATTATGAACTGTACTATGACTTCCTAATGAGTTTTACTTAGTAGGAGTGGGGGTATGGGACTTCACTTCCACATTGCACAAGTAGACTTAGTAGGATGCCATGGGATGGTTCCTTTGCATTTCCATGAGATTTGAATGCATGCATGTATAGTGAATGGATAGTTTTTATGAATGACTTTCCTAATAATTCAAGTACTTTACATGACTATTTCCTTAATTATGTCTATTGATTATAATGAGGTCTAAAGATGAAGTACATGACTAAGGTAGCTTCAAGGGGGTAATTAGTAGGGTTGGTATTATGGGATGCTAACCATACATTGCACAAGTGTTCCTTAGGGGTTACTAAGGTAATGTATTTACTATGAAATGGGTATAAATGTGTTCTTAGCTTGTGTTGTACATTCTAAATGCATGCTAGTCACCATACATTGCACAAGTGTTTCTTAGAGGTTGCTTATGTGATGATTACTTCATGATGAGATGATCTTGGTATTTGTCTTTCTATTGTCTTGTGATTGGAGGCTATGTATTGTGGAGATTGGGATTTTTATTATATTGATGTTGGAGACTATGCTTGTTATTATAATGATATCTCTCATGTTATAATGAAATGTATGTGAGTTGCCTTATTGGTTGTATTCTCCAACTATTTCAAAGATGATGTTCAAAAATGGCATAAAGCATGATTTCAAATGAAATGTCCCTTTTTGTGCATGTTTTAATTATTTTGTGCATGGCTTCCATACTTGGTACATTTTTGTGCTAACCCCTTCTTTCTATATTTTCACCAAGTGTAGGCTTTGGAGATATTGGATTCAATCCTCGTGGCTAGGTTCATAGGAGATCAAGAAGAAGAAGATTGGTGAGTCATCATTGTATTCGAGGGCTCAACTTTATGTCCTTTATTGTCTTTCTTTTATGTTTTAGACTTTCGTTGTAAGGCCCGTGTCCCTAAGATTTGTATTACAAGAATTTGATTCCAAGTATAATAGATGGTTTGAGACATGGTGTCATAGATACTCTTTCATTTATATAATAGACTTCGATTGTAAGATTTTTTTTTTTTTTCACACTATTTTTATCACCTATGCGATGAATGAATGCTATGAGGCTTGTATAAGACCCCTTTGGGGTCGAGTATGTCATGTTACGACTAGGGGGTGCTCTCGGGACATGAAAAACGTGGTATTAGAGCATACGGTTTTTGGGATGGTTTTTTAGGTTGTCTCTAACCACATCTAGTAGAGTCTTGTTCATCGGTGTGAGTCGCGACACATCTATGAGCGAGAGGCTATGGGACGTTAGGAAACTTTACTGCTTCATTCTCTAGTCGAGCCGTTGAGTTTAACTCTATAAGTTCTTTTTTCTCTAATCGGTGGTCTACAAGATGTGACTACTCGAAGGTCTCTTGTTACAAGGAGCAAGGGAGAAGATGTTGGTTGAAATGCCAATGATGGCTATGTTACTAGATAGGACTTGATGTGCTAGATATATATGTCACCCTTAGGGTGGGTTGGTAGTGTTATTGTCATGCTCCTAAGTGATGATAGAACCCGTATAGTCAATTTTTTAGTCCCCAAATGAGATTATCCAAGAGTGGAAGGGTGAAGGATCTATGCCATAAGTTTGGATTATGTTTTGTCTTAAGGTTGACTTTGAGGGTTGCATGTACCACCTAGTTAAAGTAAGGGAGAAGAATGTAGGTGTTGACCAACTTCAAAGAATTAGTTATCTCTTAAGATTGATCTTAAGTATGGCCATTTTGAGTAAGGTGTTTAGATAATACCTAGGTTTGATTGGT
Source organism: Solanum piurae (assembly GCA_029582685.1). NCBI lineage: Eukaryota > Viridiplantae > Streptophyta > Magnoliopsida > Solanales > Solanaceae > Solanum > Solanum piurae. Next base: position 4,716 of record JAJOOO010002845.1, read on the forward strand.
TGGTAGATCCCACCAAGGTTGATGACAAGGGTTGAAATGGTCTAGAATCGTCTTGATCCAACCTTAGTAGGATTGAAAGAGACAAAGGTCTTATGGACAAAGCTCTTCTAAGTTTCCCCTAAGTTTCACAAAAAGAAGGTGTCTACCCCAAAATCTCAAGGAGTGAGTGGTAGTGGATCTTATGTGATTAGGCCTACTTGTGCTAGGTGTGGAAAGAAACATAATGGTAAGTGTCTGGCCGGTACAATGGGTTGTTATGGTTGTGGTGGAAGTGACCACCTAGTGAGAGATAGCCCTGTGCTTAGGGCTAGATGAAGAAAGGATAAGAAAGTTCCTCCTAATGGTTCCGGTATGTGTTTCATGATTAAGTCTATTCCGGCAATACTTGTCTTTTGTGACTTGATAAATTGGACATGATGAACTCTTGTGTTGTCCTTAGTGTGAATGGGCTTCATAGTTGTTTTGTGATATTGAGGGTAGAACCCTACTTGACCATTTCGAGTTATGATGGGTTGTAAAGTTTGGTGAAAGAGGGTGTTTGAGTAATGCCTATATGTGTTGAGTCAATAGATTTCCCTAAAAGGGTAGGAGTGTAATTCTCCATGGTTTAGGATCATATTGTGTGATGAGTGTGAAGGTTTAGTTATGACTTGCTCCGACCTTAGAATTGAATAAGAGATGTTGTAAAGAGTTTGTTTAGACTTACCCCAAGTGAGATAATGTGCTTAGATGGTAAGGTCATTGAATGTCCTTGATATTCATGAGTTAGGCTTGCTTGATGATCTCACCTTAAAAAGGTGTAGTGAGTGGAGAAGTTAGTCCCGATTTGGTAGGCTCATATGAGGCCTTGAGTGGTGTTGGTAAGGTTGCTTGTGAGGAAGAGTTCTTAAATGGGAAGCTCTCTAATTTAGAAGTACCTATTGGGATGTTAGACCGGCAAGCTATGAAATAGAAGAGTAAGAATATGCTTTCATGAAATGTTGAGAAGTGGTGTTTTAGTAAGGGTTTTAGTTGAAGGTGCTTTATTGGGAGGCCAAGGGCCAATGAGGTGTCCCAATATCCTTATTTTCCCTTCTATTTCTCCTCTAGCCTATGATGATGAGTTCTCCTTGACTCATTTCTTGATTGTGGAGTTTTGGATATTATGTGTGTCGTATAATTTCCTTATTCCATAGAGTTACTTTTGTTAACCTTGGTAGGGTTTGGATGCATGATTATAAGACCTCTTTTGGTTTTAGAGCCCGGTAAGGTTATAATGAGTCTTGACAATGCCTTGAGTTTGTGGAAAGGAGTAGTATTTGAGGTTTTTGTAAAAAAGGGCTTACTCCCAAGGGGGAGATCATGTGCTTGAATAGCAACATTGATTGAAAGTCCCGATATCCTCATCTTTTCTTCTATTCATATTCTAGCTTGAGACCAAGAGTTCTTTTTTGGGCTTGTTCTATATATATGAGTCATAAGTGTTTTAGAAATTTCCATGATCTCCTTATGTGTTGCATGATTTCGAAAGATTCTTACTTTGTATAAAATGTATTTTTCATGATTTACGTGTTCCTCATGTTGTTGTGCATTCTATTGTGGTGATGGCATATTTGACTTCATCAGAAGATGTGATGAACATGCTTTGTTGTGTTGTGTTGAAATGGCACTTGGTCTCCATGTTGATTGTGTTGAACTTGCTTTTAATAAGAGAATGTAATTCTTCCTATGACTATGTGATTAATGATGGTTGGAAGTGATGGTGTAGGCTCACTCCTAAGGGGGAGATGGTATGCCTAGATAATATTGTTGTTATGTGCTTACATGTTGCCATGACTTCTTTATATAATGCATGTTCATGAAAACTTGTGTTTTGAAAAGAAAATGAGTATTGTGTGAAATGTTTCCCTCATGTTGTGGTGCTTTGAGTAAAAGTTGCCTATTGTACTTCATGAGAAGAGTAAACGAACATGTTTTATTTAGGAGATGGTAGTTCCTCCTCGAACATGACAGTTAATGAAAATCTCATGCATAAAAAGGTTGTTTAAATATAGTTCATACTTCCTTGTATTGCATTGAACATGTTGAATTGGAGTTGATGTTACAGTGCACATTGTGAATAGTATATTTTGAGTTGTGCATTATTGTGAATTGTTTCATGCTTGTTTGGGCTGCTAGTCTTGAGTCTTTAATTCCAAAAAGTATTACAAGTGTCATTCGAGGACGAATGTTCCTAAGGAGGAGATAATGTAACAACCTGGAAATCTAGTGAGACCAAGCTAGAGTCTAATGGAATCAAGTAGGTGAAAGTAGAGCCTCACATGTGGGTTTGAAGTTTGAAACTTGAATAAATGTTTTTAAATGGTTCCCGAATGAAGGTTCAGGAATTTAGGGGTTAAACATCAAGATACCACTATAACACCCGGAAACTAGTGAGTTGAACTAGTGTGTTGTAGTGTTTTGTAGTGGAAGTTTTGGAGTGTTGTATGAGGGTTAAAACCCATAGAATTGACTTCTGTACTTAGAATGACATGTTTAGGGTTTAAACGTCCGGGTACGACTCCCCAAGGACCACCCAAGGGGTCCTTGAGGAGGACCCAAACATTGCCCAAAAAGCTGTCAAAACAACTTGACTCATGAGACCAATTGACGCTCTTTAAACCAGTCCACGCCCCGTAGGTCATGGGCGTGGGTTAGGACTTAGTCTAGGGAGGCTTGGCCTTCATTTTTTTAACCCCAGACCCAAACCACGGAACCACAGGACGGTCAGTAGACCCATCCATGGTCCGTGGATGGGTAGGCATGGATGAGGGCAGTTTTTCCAGATTTTTATTTTAGTTGGGGGTCTTAGTTTTAGTTAGTTATTTAATTAGGGGTTAGGAGGGACGATTATATAACTAATTAACTTCCTATATAAACTATTTTAAGTCATTAAAACACTTCATTAACTCATTAGAACCCAAGACCCCAAATCAAAACCCAACTACTCTTCCCTCCCAAAATCTTCTCTCTAGAACCCCCATTGAAGAACAAAGGAAGAGATCAATCTAGGGCTTGAAGATGGAAGATTTTTCATAGGATTTTGATGGGAATCTACACCTTAGGTATGTGAGTTCTTCATTCCTGGTTAGCTACCACCAAGAAGCCCCTTCAACTATGTTTTCAAACTTCCACAATTTCTAGGTTTTCAATCAATAGCATGGGTCACCTTCTAAAAACGTTTCAGTTGTTTAATTATGATTGTTTATGTTTAGATATGATAATTTTTGGGTGGATTTATGGTGTATTGTTGGTTTATGAACAAAATCCCCCTATGACCCATGTTTTCCCCTTCTTTCTCAATTGTAAACCCTGGTATGGCTTGATTGATGAATGGAGGTTGATAATCTGATATGTTTACTTTGAATTTATTATTGTATCATGATGTTACCCTATATAATGTTCTAATTTCAAGAAGTAGGGTCGAATCTTGATGATAGCCTTGAGAGCCATGAATGTAGGAATTATATGTGATAGGTATTCTAGTTATGAATTGTTGATCCACTTATGGTGGAGGTGTTTACCTATTATGTATCCTATGTATGAATTGTTGATCCACTTGAAAGGTGGAGGTGCTTACTTTTCATGTGTGTTGTGGTGTTGACATAAGTTTCCTCTTCCCTACAAACCCTAGGTATGACTAAGTATGATTCTACATGTATACTTGCTTACCCTAAGATTTCTAAGGTGAATTGATATAGTCTAGGGTTGTGTCATAAAAGAGGCAAATTGAGGGTTTAAAGGTGATCCTCCATGAGTGATGAACCTCTTCATGTAATGCCATAGATTAGATCACCTAGACTTTAATTGGTTTAGGGTAATTCTTCTAAACATGAATTGACTTGATTATGACATTATGTGCATGTTGATGAATACTTGAAGTATAATGTGCCAATAATGACGTGAGTAATGTATTGATGAGTTGTTGGATCATAGTATTCCCTCATCTATTGTGCTATTGCTATATTTTTTGGGATGAGTTGATCTATAGCCCTTGAAGGGCATGATGTGAAGGTCCTATGACTATTGTGTATATTGTGATATTGTTGAAAAGGCCATTCTTTCCTTAAACTCACACTTGATTATGAATGAATTGTCTAGGATGATGATATGTTGATGTTGTGTTGAATGAAAGGTTATTCTCATGAAACACTATATGTATGATGTGAAAGGTTTTCTCACATGTTAATGGTTCTAAGGTTGAAAGGCAATTCTCACTTTATGAATCTATGAGCTATTATGATATATGTTGGTTTGAGTGCCTAGTGCATTCTCTCATGAACCAAAACTTAAGTAAAGACTAAATGTTACTTTTAAAGGGAGTTATGCTTAGCACCGAGAGGATATATAAATTAGATGGAGGCTTTTGTGTTAGCAAATCTGACCTTCCCATGTATGTTGTCTCATGGGATGCAAACCTTTTACGTTAGCAAGTCTGGGTTTCTAGTAGCAATCCCCATATCCCATAACTACGTGCCCCCATAGGTATTAGCTTAGTGGATCCACCTAGATAGCTATTCATGTAGTTCTACATTGGCAAGTAGAACACCCTTTTTCGGTGTGGGGTTATATGACACCGGATTCCACGTAGCTCACATGGTCTATGTCGGTTAAAGTTGACATTCCCTAAATGAACAAGTAACATGAAAGTACATGGGATACTTACTATGGTCCCTTAAGAGGATCTACTTAGTGTGAATGAGGGTATGGGACTTCACTCACACATGGCACAAGTAGGCTTTGAGAGTGGGCAAGGTAGGTTTCTCTTATGACATGATGAATGTGAGTTATGCATACTTTATTATGAACTATTAATATGAACTATACTATGACTTCCTAATGAGTTTTACTTAGTAGGAGTGGGGGTATGGGACTTCACTTCCACATTGCACAAGTAGGCTTAGTAGGATGTCATGGGATGGTTCCTTTGCATTTCCATGAGATTTGAATGCATGCATGTATATTGAATGGATAGTTGTTATGAATGACTTTCCTCATAATTCAAGTACTTTTTGAGACTATTTCCTTAATTGTTACTATTGATTATAATGAGGTCTAAAGATGAAGTACATGACTAAGGTAGCTTCAAGGGGGTACTTAGTAGGGTTGGTATTATGGGATGCTAACCATACATTGCACAAGTGTTCCTTAGGGGTTACTAAGGTAATGACTTTACTATGAAATGGGTATAAATGTGATCATGACTTGTGTTGTACATTGTAAATGCATGTTAGTCACCATACATTGCACAAGTGTTTCTTAGAGGTTGCTTATGTGATGATTACTTCATGATGAGATGATCTTGGTATTTGTCTTTCTATTGTCTTGTGATTGGAGGCTATGTATTGTGGAGATTGGGATTTTTATTATATTGATGTTGGAGACTATGCTTGTTATTATAATGATCTCTCTCGTGTTATAATGAAATGTATGTGAGTTGCCTTATTGGTTGTATTCTCCAACTATTTCAAAGATGATGTTAAAAAATGGCATAAAGCATGATTTCAAATAAAATGTCCATTTTTATGCATGTTTTATTTGTTTTGTGCATGGCTTCCATACTTAGTACGTTTTCGTGCTAACCCCTTCTTTCTACATTTTCACCAAGTGTAGGCTTTGGAGATATTGGATTCAATCCTCGTGGCTAGGTTCATAGGAGATTAAGAAGAAGAAGATTGGTGAGTCCTAATTGTATTCAAGGGCTCAACCTTATGTCCTTTATTGTCTTTCTTTTATGTTTTAGACTTTCGTTGTAAGAGTCGTGTCCCTAAGATTTGTATTTCAAGAGTTTGATTCCAAGTATAATAGATGGTTTGAGACATGGTGTCATAGATACTCTTTCATTTTTATAGGAGACTTGGATTCTAAGAAAAGTTTTTTTTCCCCACTATTTTTATCACCTATGTGATGAATGAATGCTATGAGGCTTGTATAAGACCCCTTTGGGATCGAGTACGCCGTGTTACGACTAGGGGGTGCTCTCGGGTCGTGATAAACCATCGTTAAATGCGTGTTAAAATTTTAGGATTATTTATATAGTCAAAAGTTTTTGATAAAAACTGATGCTCAATCTATGAAGTATATGTTTAACAAAGATATTAAACATAATACATCAAAATTAATATTTGCTAGGTGGCAGGCTTAGCTCATTTTGATTTTGAAATCCAATATAAAAAAGGAAGTGATAACTCTCTTCCAGATTTTATATCTAGAGAATATTTAACTTCATAATGAGTTTTTATACAACCTTCATTGATGAGAAAACTTTAGTTACTATTTTAAAAGTAATTCCTCTTAATAAAGATTTACAGGAATTAATTTTATGTGAAATTATCAATGATATTATTAGAGAAGATTTCTCTATACATGATTATGAAGAAATTGTCGATATCGATGAGGATAATTATTACAGTGACTATTATGATACATCGGAATAAAGCAAAATGTTATGTTTGCAGGATGGACCCAACTTGGGTAACCAAGGGCAGAGGTAGGGGAAATAATACAAGAGGAAGGTGAAGATAATCCCCAGGATCATCATACAGATCCTCTTCTAACACCCCAGTTATACAAATGGGAAGAAGGAATTCGATAAACTCAAGAATCTCCTAAAATGAAGCGTCATCTTCAGCACATTCTTCAGTACATCTAGAAGATATTCAAGAAGACAGCTTGTTATATGCACAACTACAGGCTTATCTATCACAAAAGCAAAATGATACTTTTGCATCAATAACCAAAGAAGACAATGATGATATCAAGTCTTTTGAAAAGGTATCAAAAAAAGAAATGATATTTCTTTTAGAAAACTCTGAAATACAGAGAAAAGAAGAACCCTGGAAGATATTCCAGCGATACTTAATAAACGGTTTATATTTCCCGGGTGAGTCATACAAAACCCGATCATATTACGAAACCATTATGATAAGCACTGGTAGTGTTGAATTTCAAAACATTTCAGGTTACAATACAAGTGAGAATGTTTATAACTTCTCGAAAATGATAATTAAATAGATTATATCTGTTGAAGATTGGGGTATCTCCACCATGAAAGTGTCACGACCCGAGTCTACACCCTGGACGTGGATGGCACTCAAGAACCATTGCTAGTCCCCAAGAGAACCCTCATCCTGACTGACTACAAGCGGAAGACTAACTTAAGCATGCAAAAGTTTAAAACTAAATAAAATTCAATAATCTAAACTTTTCAAAACTTTGACTCAAATGAACAACTTAGAATAAAAATAATATATTCAACTCTCCATAAAATAGGCAACTTAAGTCTTTAAAACATTTAATAAAATAAATGAATAATACAGACTTCTCAACTATACTGACTATCTATGAAACCTCTAACTGATAAAGATAGAAGTCGGGACAAGACCCACGACATCCTGACTAAACTGAAATGTAAATGAAATCCTCCGCAAACAAGGAGGGTCACCATAGCTAACTCGAACTTCCGTATGTATCAACTAATCTCCTATTGAAGATCCTGAATACTTGTGTCTGCATCATGAAAAGATGCAGGCCAAATGGCTCAGTACGTGGAATGTACGAGCATGTAAGGGAAATTCTAAAACATAAACATAAGTTTGAAACTTGATAAAAAGAAAACATACTTACCTCTTCTCAAAATTACTCAACTCAAGGAATACTCAAGGATACTCAAAACTACTCAACTTACTCAACTTAGAAGTACTCAAGGATAAGATACTCAACTCAGATATTATGTAACACCCCGTATTTTACGTGTACAAGTTCTACACATATGGAACTTGATTTAGCTTGGTGGTATAAGTAATGAACTTGATTTCCTAGATGAATGGTGACAATAAAGAAGCTATAAGGGTAACTTCCGTACATTGCAATACTGCACGATCGAGTGAACGTTAAATTTTAGAAGTATTTAAATTCTGGATCGAAGGGCTATATGTAAGTCTAAAAGTTAAGGTGATCAAGTGTATATACGTTTCGAGTTAAACAAAGGAGATTACGCTCAGAAAATAAATAAAAGAATTGAGGTGTTTGTTGGACTTTATAAAGCTAGCAGGTGTCACCTACTTGCTTAGCTCAAATGGGATAGGTAGATGGGGAAGATTAGTTCATGCATTAGTGGGCTCACTTGAGGCCCAGATTAAATAAAAAGGGTAAGGGAATGGAGATGAGGCCTCACACCAATCTGTCCAAGTCCAACTACTTGAGCCCAATAAAGATTAAGGCCCAAATTAAGGGTATAATTCTGGCCCATGGCTTAATATTAGAAAGTGGAAAGATTGCAGCCCAAGATGAGTACATAAAGGGCCCATTATGTGTATATATAATTCCAAGCAGATGCATCACCTACTTGGACCACTTTGACAAATTAGTGGCTGATATTAAAACTTAAGAGGTGGGGAAAAATAAGACCTTTATAATCCCCAAGTTGCTGGCCATTTCCTCACTTTTAAGAATAGATAAAAAAATCAGATTTCTCTCTAAGCTTCTCCTCTCTCCTTCAAAGCATAGCAGCAACCATAAGTTTCCTAGGGTTCTTGGATAAACCCAAGCCCTTGCAAGGGAAGCTCAAGTTATTGAAGAGTTAAAGTTAAAAGAAAATGAGTTATAAGAATTAAGGTAAAGTGACTGCCTTATCTTTGTCTTCCTTAAACACGAGTCTAAGTAGGATATTTTAAGTATACTGTTGATAAGAACTCGTGGGATGATGATGGGAAACTATGGTTTCACGTCCTCTATTGTATGTTGGATTGTTAGGACTGTTTTGGGACAGGTTGATGTGTAAGCATATTGGGGACAACTTGGTGGATGTCTGGAAATGGTGTAAATTGTTGATATTGAAATATAGCTGTGTAGTGTCCAAATGCAATAAAAGAAGGCGGGGTTGAAAGAACACCCTTAGTTTGGTAATTACGGGTTTGCTGCCCGAGCATTATTGTTGAGTGAGATTGGACTGCCTGAGCATGTTTAGTAACTACTAATACTAGTTTATCACCTACTCTATTGTAGATAAGTATTTGAAAAGAAAGGAAGGTATTTCAAGGTAACTACAAGGTGGTACAACAAGGTATGTAAGGCTTTTCGATTTCCTAATAATTGACATGAAATCTAGACTCGACCTCGACACATAGAGGCAGCCTACCAACTCCAACATGACTTATGACCTTGTTCTCACTCTTTAACATGTCTGCACGTTCCAATACATGTTCATTGTCAAATCTGTACACATACATTGAATACCTTCCATGAGTTCTCCTTTTAACTAAATAAGGTCCATATATTATTTCAGCTCCTATGCATTTCATTAATTGTGTAACTACTCTCTACGTTGTTGTTCTTGCATTATATGATTATTACACGTCATTTGTTGACTACATAGTCCCACAACTTAAAATGCTATGACCACCAAAAGAATCATCTCAAATGTTAATGGAAGTATATTAAATTAATGTGCTTATTGATGGGTGGTATCCCAGGGGTGGAAGAATCACCTAGCATGGAACCAATGTTGTAGGAGAATTGTATCTAACTTCTGAATTACTTTACTATAGCAAAAATGCCGGTTACGAGGAGTAAAAGTACAGGTAAGCGAGTAGATGTGGCTACCCAAGAAGGGACCAACCAACCACCACCTAATCAAGCTGTTCAAAGTGAGTCTCAAGATGAGTCTCTATCACAGGCTTCCCCGACCCCTCCATCTCCAGAAGATCTAAGGAGGGAAGTTGCACCTCAAGAACCCACTATTAATGCTACCGAGCAAAATTTGAGGAATGCGGTTCAATTATTGACTCGTATAGTTGCTGGCCAAGGTCAAAGGCAAGAAGGTCCAGTTGCGGGTATTGGTGGTGCAGATAGGGTAGCTAGCTCGCGGATACGTGATTTCCTTAATTTGGACCCTCCATCATTCACCGGGTCAGATCCTAATGAAGATCCGCAAGACTTTATTGATCAAATCCAACGAACTTTGGATGTTATGCACTTGAGTGGTAAAGAAGCTGTTGAGCTAGCAACATATGTATTAAAGGGTGTGGCTATATTATGGTATGAAACTTGGAAGCAATCTAAGAGTACAGATGCACCTCCAACTACTTGGAAAGAATTTAAAAAGGCGTTTCTTGATCATTATTTTCCATTGGAGATCCGAGAGGCCCGCGCAGATCAGTTCTTAAATCTTCACCAAGGGGGTATGAGCATGAGAGAGTATAGTCTTCAATTTAATTCCTTGTCCAGGTATGCTACCAATGTAGTTGCTACTATGGAGGATAGAGTTCATCGATATGTGGATAGATTGGATTCGTATCTGGTTAGAGATTGTACTATTGCTTCTTTAAATAAATATATGGATATAGCAAGGATGCATGCTTTTGCACAAAAAATGGAGGATCAAAAGCAGAGAAAAATGGCACAGGAGACAGAAAGGGGTCAGTCCAAGAGGGCTAGGTCTACCGGGCAGTTTACACTACCCCAAGGTGAGTTTAAGCCTCAGTTTTCTAATAGACCAGCTAGGCCGTCATTTCCCTACTCTACAGCTAACGCGCCACCCCAATTTCAATGGCCGAGAGGCAATCAGTTTAGGCAAAAGAGTGAAAGCCAAGGTTCACGGATATCGGGATATCCAGAGCAGGGCAGTACAAACCAATCAATGCCTCCTATACAACCTTGTAAACAATGTGGGAGGAGTCATTTAGGTATATGTCATATTGGAACAGATGCCTGTTATTGGTGTGGTATGCCAGGTCACCTAATGAGAGATTGCCCTAAAAGGCGCATGGGTGATATAGCACAACCTACTGGATCAACTATTGCATCGTCCTCATCGGTGCCTCCCTTAGGTAGAGGTCAGCAGGTTCCTATAGGTCGTGGTAGAGGTGTTAGAGGAGCACCTAGTTCTAGCGGAGTCCAAAATCGCACATATGCTCTAGGGAGTCGACGGAATTTGGAGGCTTCACCTGACGTAGTAACAGGTACATTGTTCATCTTTTCACATAATGTATATGCATTAATTGATCTTGGTTCCACACTATCGTATATCACTCCACTAGTTGCTGGGAAGCTTAAAAGAACACCAAAATTATTGAATAAACCATTTGAAGTGTCTACACCAACCGGTGAGTCTATTATAGCAAGAAGGGTAAATCGTAACTGCATAGTGACTGTTTGTGATCATGATACATTGGCTGAACTAATTGAACTAGAAATGGTTGAATTTGATGTTATAATGGGTATGGATTGGTTGGCTTCTTGTTATACCACGGTGGATTGCCGAACTAAGAGAGTGCACTTTCACTTTCCAAACGAGGCAGTCCTTAAATGGGAAGGAAATGTTGCAGCGCCAAGGGGTAAGTTTATTTCTTATTTGAAGGCGAGGAAAATGATGTCAAAAGGGTATATATGTCATCTAGTTAGAGTGAGAGATGTGGAGACAGAACCACCGACTCTTCAATCTGTTCCGGTAGTAAATGAATTTATTGATGTGTTTCCTGAAGAGTTTCTAGGTTTACCCCCAGAATGAGAAGTAGAGTTTGGTATCGATTTAATTCCAGGCACTCAACCTATCTCTATTCCTCCGTATAGAAAGGCCCCGACAAAATTACGTGAATTAAAGGAACAATTAAAAGACTTGTCAGAAAAGGGGTTTATAAGGCCTAGTGTGTCCCCATGGGGTACACCAGTGTTATTTGTACGTAAGAAGGACAGCACATTCAGAATGTGTATCGACTACCGACAATTGAATAGAGTGACAATTAAGAATAAATACCCCTCCCCAGAATTGATGATTTGTTTGATCAGTTACAAGGTGCCAAGAGCTTTTCAAAAATTGACTTGAGAACATGTATCACCAAGTGAGGGTGAAGGTGAAGGATATACCCAAGACAACTTTTCAAACACGGTATGGTCATTTCGAATTTCTCGTTTGGCATTTGGGCTAACAAATGCACCGACAATTTTTATGGATTTGATGAATAGGGTGTTCAAGCCATTCTTGTATGTATTTGTGATAGTATTTATAGATGATATCTTGGCGTATTCACCATCAGAAGAGCACCATGAAAATCACTTACGACAGGTATTACAAGTTCTTCGTGATTGGCGGTTGTATGCCAAGTTCTCCAAATGTGAATTTTGGTTAAAATTAGTGGCGTTCTTGGGTCGTATTGTATCTGGTGAAGGAATAAGGTTGATTCACAAAAGATAGAGGCCGTGAAAGATTGGCCAAGACCAACAACACCCACAGAGGTTCGTAGCTTCCTAGGGTTGGCAGGTTATTATAGAAGGTTCGTTGAAGGATTTTCTTCTATTTCTGCACCTTTAACTAAGCTAACACACAAGGCAGCTAAGTTTCAGTGGAATGATGCATGTGAAAGAAGCTTACAAGAGTTGAAAAGTAGGCTAACTTCCGCACTTGTATTAGTACTCCCGGAAGGCACAAAGAGGTATACATTATATTGTGATGCTTCAGGGGTTGGTTTAGGATGTGTACTCACGCAGCATGGTAAAGTAATAGCTTATGCCTCAAGACAACTGCGGCCACATGAGAGAAACTACCCAACACATGATCTTGAACTAGCATCGGTTGTATTTGCTTTAAAGATATGACGTCACTATTTATATGGGTTCACCTTGACATATATTCAGATCATAAAAGTTTGCAATACATCTTCAAGCAGAAGGATATGAATTTGAGGCAGCGAAGATAGTTAGAGTTGATAAATGATTATGATGTTGATATACTATACCATCCAGGGAAAGCCAACGTAGTACCCGATGCTCTTAGCCGCAAGAAAATATCAAGTATTAGTGAGCAGACCATGGATAAAGAAGGGATGGCGAAGGATCTACTTCAACTAGCTAGTTTGGGAGTTCGTCCTCTTGAAACCCCAAAAGAAGGAATTGTAGTGCATAATGCGGCAGAATCTTCATTAGTAGTTGAGGTGAAAGAGAAGCAGTTCAAAGATCTTACTCTACAATGACTCAAGGAGAAGGTAAATCAAGGTACGACAAAGGGATTTGAGCTTACACAAGATGGAGTACTTTGTTGTCAAAACAGATTGTGTGTACCTAATATTAATGAGCTAAGAAGGAGGATAATGACAGAAGCACATCATTCAATATATTCCATCCATCCGGGATCAACTAAAATGTACCATGACTTGAAAGGAGTGTATTGGTGGGGGGACATGAAGAAGGACATTGCAGATTTGTGGCCAATGTCCAAACTGCTAGCGAGTCAAAGTAGAGCACCAAAAGCCAGGAGGTTATATGCAGTGTATGGAGCTTCCAACTTGGAAGTGGGACATGATCAACATGGATTTTGTCACTGGTTTGCCTCGCTCGTTTCGTACGTTTGACTCCATATGGGTAATAGTTGATGGACTCACCAAGTCAGCACATTTCTTGCCAATTAAGACTGATTATACAGTTGAAGAGTATGCAAAGTTATATATTAAAGAAATAGTTCGGCTACACGGGGTTCCAATCTCTATTATATCTGATCGAGGAGCTCAATTCACTGCAAAGTTTTGGAAATCATTCCAAAAGAGTTTGGGAACACAATTGAATTTAAGTACAGCCTTCAACCCTTAAACGGATGGTCAAGCAGAACGCACAATCCAAACACTTGAGGATATGCTTTGAGCTTGTGTCTTAGACTTCAAAGGTAGCTGGGATGATCATTTGCCACTTATTGAGTTTGCCTACAATAATAGTTATCATTCTAGTATCAAAATGGCACCTTATGAAGCTTTATACGTAAGGAAGTGCAGATCACCAATTGGCTGGATTGAAGTAGGCGAAACTGCATTATTTGGACCAGACCTTGTTCTTCAAGCTATGGAAAAAGTTAAGGTGATACAACAACGGCTAGCAACAGCTCAAAGCCGACACAAATCATATGCAGATGTTAAAAGAAGAGGATTAGAGTTTTCTATAGGAGATTAGATGTTATTGAAAGTATCGCCAATGAAAGGGGTAATGAGATTTGGTAAAAAGGGAAAGTTGAGTCCACGCTACATAGGGACATATAAGATTATTCGAAGAGTTGGCCAAGTTGCATATGAGTTAGAGCTACCTCAGGAGCTTTCAACAGTTCATTCGGTGTTTCATGTCTCAATGCTTCGGAAGTGCGTAGGTGACCCATCCTATATCACTCCTATTGAAGATGTAGAAGTTACAGGGGATCTCACCTATGAAGAAGTACCTATTCTATTCTGGATCGTCAGGTTAAAAAGCTAAGTAATAAAGAAATGGCTTCAGTAAAGGTGCTTTGGAGAAACCAACAAGTAGAAGAAGTAACGTGGGAAGCTGAGGAAGCGATGAAATCCTAGTACCCTTATTTATTTAAACCTAAAGGGGAAGTCCAAGGTGCAGAATGGGGGAATTAATAGGTACGCATGAAAGGGTATTTATTATGTGGTCAACAATTGATTTAAACTAAGGTTTGAACTTATTTAAGTTATTTGATTATTCTAGCATTCGAGGACGAATGTTCCTAAGGGGGGGGGAGGATATAACACCCTGTATTTTACGTGTACAAGTTCTACACATATGGAACTTGATTTAGCTTGGTGGTATAAGTAATGAACTTGATTTCCTAGATGAATGGTGACAATAAAGAAGCTATAAGGGTAACTCCCGTACATTGCAATACTGCACGATCGAGTGAACGTTAAATTTTAGAAGTATTTAAATTCTGGATCGAAGGGCTATATGTAAGTCTAAAAGTTAAGGTGATCAAGTGTATATAAGTTTCGAGTTAAACAAAGGAGATTATGCTGGAAAAACAAATAAAAGAATTGAGGTGCTTGTTGGACTTTATAAAGCTAGCAGGTGTCACCTACTTGCTTAGCTCAAATGGGCTAGGTAGATGGGGAAGATTAGTTCATGCATTAGTGGGCTCACTAAAGGTCCAAATTAAATAAAAAGGGAAAGGGAATGGAGATGAGGCCTCACACCAATATGTCAAAGTCCAACTAGTTGAGCCCAATAAAGATTAAGGCCCAAATTAAGGGTATAATTCTGGCCCATGGCTTAATATTAGAAAGGGGAAAGATTGCAGCCCAAGATGAGTACATAAAGGGCCCATTTTGTGTATATATAATTCCAAGAAGATGCATCACCTACTTGGACCACTTTGACAAATTAGTGGCTGATATTAAAACTTAAGAGGTGGGGAAAAATAAGACCTTTATAATCCCCAAGTTGCTGGCCATTTCCTCACTTTTAAGAATAGATAAAACAAATCAGATTTCTCTCTAAGCTTCTCCTCTCTCTTTCAAAACATAGCAGCAACCATAAGTTTCCTAGGGTTCTTGGATAAACCCAAGCCCTTGCAAGGGAAACTCAAGTTATTGAAGAGTTAAAGTTAAAAGAAAACGAGTTATAAGAATTAAGGTAAAGTGACTGTCTTATCTTTGTCTTCCTTAAACACGAGTCTAAGTAGGATATTTTAAGTATACTGTTGATAAGAACTCGTGGGATGATGGGAAACTACGGTTCACGTCCTCTATTGTATGTTGGATTCTTAGGAATATTTTGGGACAGGTTGATGTGTAAACATATTGGGGACATCTTGGTGGATGTCTGGAAAGGGTGTAAATTGTTGATATTGAAATATAGCTGTGTAGTATGCAAATGCAATAAAAGAAGGCGGGGTTGAAAGAACACCCTTAGTTTGGTAATTACGGGTTTGCTGCCCGAGCGTTATTGTTGAGTGAGATTGGACTGCCTAAGCATGTTTAGTAACTACTAATACTAGTTTATCACCTACTCTATTGTAGATAAATATTTGAAAAGAAAGGAAGGTACTTCAAGGTATGTAAGGATTTTCGATTTCCTACTAATTGACATGAAATCTAGACTCGTCCTCGACACAAAGAGGCAGCCTACCAGCTCCAACACGACTTATGACCTTGTTCTCACTCTTTAACATGTCTGCACGTTCCAATACATGTTCATTGTCAAATCTGTACACATACATTGAATACCATGCATTAGTTTTCCTTTTAACTAAATAAGGTCCATATATTATTTCAGCTCCTATACATTTCATTAATTATGTAACTACTCTGTACGTTGTTGTTCTTGCATTATATGATTATTACACGTCACTTGTTGACTACATAGTCCCACAACTCAAAATGCTATTACCACCAAAAGAATCATCTCAAATGTTAATGGAAGTATATTAAATGAATCTGTTTATTGATGGGTGGTATCCCAAGGGTGGAAGAATCACCTAGCATGAGTCGATCCCAATATTACTGGTGGTATCCCAGGGGTTAAAGGAAAGCCTAGCATGGGTCGATCCCGATTTATATGTCTACCACTGATCAGCTGGTCATTTGTATTATATGTTGTGCACAGAGTGTAAAGTAAAGAATGATAAAGTAAAGGAAAGAATGTAAAGTACCTGATTCCATAATATGAGAAAAGGTGGTCTTGTATCCTTACATTGGTATATGATTTCATTTGAGTTCTTATTTCACATACATTACTTTATGCCTTACCTACTTAGTACATTCTTTCGTACTGACGTCTCTCTCGGGGGACCTGCAATTCATTCTGCAGGTACAGGAGCTAGTAGATCTTCCCAGTAGGAGAACAGGACATCTAGCGGCTATTGGTGAGCTCCAGGTTGATTTGGGGCTTTCCGAGTCTATAGCATGTATTTTTGTATTTTATAGTAGCTGAGTGTAAGTCGGGTCCTGTCCCAACCTTAAACCCATAATGTTTTATCATTTAGAGGCTTTGTAGACTATGTATAGTGAAGTGTGGTTGTGCCTCGTGTCTTAGACATCATGGTCCTAACGGCCAAGTTATGTGCACTTTCTTTTGTCTTGTTAATACTGTCTAGTTTCATGAAAACATGTTATCCACTATGGCAGCACCTTTAAATGTTCATAGATAGAGCATGATTACAGGTTGGTCCTCCCTATCCTTCTCGACAACGGGTGCCGGTTCGCCTTAATGGGATTTTGGGTGTGACAAAAGTGGTATCAGAGCAGGTCATATTGTATCTGATGAAGGAATAAGGTTGATTCACAAAAGATAGAGGCCGTGAAAGATTGGCCAAGACCAACAACACCCACAGAGGTTCGTAGCTTCCTAGGGTTGGCAGGTTATTATAGAAGGTCCATTGTAGGATTTTCTTCTATTTCTGCACCTTTTACTAAGCTAACACACAAGGAAACTAAGTTTCAGTGGAATGATGCATGTGAAAGAAGCTTACAAGAGTTGAAAAGTAGGCTAACTTCCGCACCTGTATTAGTACTCCCGGAAGGCACAAAGAGGTATACATTATATTGTGATGCTTCAGGGGTTGGTTTAGGATGTGTACTCACGCAGCATGGTAAAGTAATAGCTTATGCCTCAAGACAACTGCGGCCATATGAGAGAAACTACCCAACACATGATCTTGAACTAGGAGCGGTTGTATTTGATTTAAAGATATGGCGTCACTATTTATATGGGTTCACGTTGATATATATACAGATCATAAAAGTTTGCAATACATCTTCAAGCAGAAGGATATGAATTTGAGGCAGCGAAGATGGTTAGAGTTGATAAATGATTATGACGTTGATATACTATATCATCCAGGGAAAGCCAACGTAGTACCCGATGCTCTCAGCCGCAATAAAATATCAAGTATTAATGAGCAGACCATGGAAAAAGAAGGGATGGCGAAGGATCTACATCAACTAGCTAGTTTGGGAGTTCGTCTTCTTGAAACCCCAAAAGAAGGAATTGTAGTGCATAATGCGGCAGAATCTTCATTAGTAGTTGAGGTGAAAGAGAAGCAGTTCAAAGATCTTACTCTACAACGACTCAAGGAGAAGGTAAATCAAGGTACGACAAAGGGATTTGAGATTACACAAGATGGAGTACTTTGTTGTCAAAACAGATTGTGTGTACCTAATGTTAATGGGCTAAGAATGAGGATAATGACAGAAGAACATCATTCAAGGTATTCCATCCATCCGGGATCAGCTAAAATGTACCATGACTTGGAAGAAGTGTATTGGTGGGGGGACATGAAGAAGGACATTGCAGAATTTGTGGCTCAATGTCCAAACTGCTAGCGAGTCAAAGTAGAGCACCAAAATCCAGGAGGTTATATGCAGTGTATGGAACTTCCAACTTGGAAGTGGGACATGATCAACATGGATTTTGTCACTGGTTTGCCTCGCTCGTTTCATAAGTTTGACTCCATATGGGTAATAGTTGATAGACTCACCAAGTAAGCACATTTCTTGCCAATTAAGATTGATTATACAGATGAAGAATATGCAAAGTTATATATTAAAGAAATAGTTCAGCTACATGGGGTTCCAATCTCTATTATATATGATCGAGGAGCTCAATTCACTGCAAAGTTTTGGAAATCATTCCAAAAGAGTTTGGGAACACAAGTGAATTTAAGTACAGCCTTCCACCCTCAAACGGATGGTCAAGCAGAATGCACAATCCAAACACTTGAGGATATGCTTCGAGCTTGTGTCTTAGACTTCAAAGGTAGCTGGGATGATCATTTGCCACTTATTGAGTTTGCCTACAATAATAGTTGTCATTCTAGTATCAAAATGGCACCTTATGAAGCTTTATATGGAAGGAAATGCAGATCACCAATTGGCTGGTTTGAAGTAGGCGAAACTGCATTATTTGGACCAGACCTTGTTCTTCAAGCTATGGAAAAAGTTAAGGTGATACAACAATGGCTAGCAACAACTCAAAGCCGACACAAATCATATGCATATGTTAGAAGAAGTGGATAGAGTTTTCTATAGGAGATTGGGTGTTCTTGAAAGTATCGCCAATGAAAGGGGTAATGAGATTTGGTAAAAAGGGAAATTTGAGTCCACGCTACATAGGGCCATATAAGATTATTCGAAGAGTTGGCCAAGTTGCATATGAGTTAGAGCTACCTCAGGAGCTTTCAGCAGTTCATTCGGTGTTTCATGTCTCAATGCTTCAGAAGTACGTAGGTGACCTATCCTATATCACTCCTATTGAAGATGTAGAAGTTACAGGGGATCTCACCTATGAAGAAGTACCTATTGCTATTCTGGATCGTCAGGTTAAAAAACTAAGGAATAAAGAAATGGCTTCAGTAAAGGTGCTTTGGAGAAACAACAAGTAGAAGAAGTAACGTGGGAAGCTGAGGAAGCGATGAAATCCTAGTACCCTTATTTATTTAAACCTAAAGGGGAAGTCCAAGGTGCAGAATGGGGGCATTAATAGGTACGCATGAAAGGGTATTTATTATGTGGTCAACAGTTGATTTAAACTAAGGTTTGAACTTATTTAAGTTATCTGATTATGCTAGCATTCGAGGACGAATGTATCCAAGGGGGGGAGGTGTAACACCCCGTATTTACGTGTACAAGTTCTACACATATGGAACTTGATTTAGCTTGGTGTTATAAGTAATGAACTTGATTTCCTAGATGAATGGTGACAATAAAGAAGCTATAAGGGTAACTCCCGTACATTGCAATACTGCACGATCGAGTGAACGTTAAATTTTAGAAGTATTTAAATTCTGGATCGAAGGGCTATATTTAAGTCTAAAAGTTAAGGTGATCAAGTGTATATAAGTTTTGAGTTAAACAAAGGAGATTACACTCGGAAAACGAATAAAAGAATTGAGGTGCTTGTTGGACTTTATATAGCTAGCAGGTGTAACCTACTTGCTTAGCTCAAATGGGCTAGGTAGATGGGGAAGATTAGTTCATGCATTAGTGGGCTCACTAAAGGTCCAAATTAAATAAAAAGGGAAAGGGAATGGAGATGAGGCCTCACACCAATCTGTCAAAGTCCAACTAATTGAGCCCAATAAAGATTAAGGCCTAAATTAAGGGTATAATTCTGGCCCATGGCTTAATATTAGAAAGGGGAAAGATTGCAGCCCAAGATGAGTACATAAAGGGTCCATTTTGTGTATATATAATTCCAAGCAGATGCATCACCTACTTGGACCACTTTGACAAATTAGTGGCTAATATTAAAACTTAAGAGGTGGGGAAAAATAAGACCTTTATAATCCCCAAGTTGCTGGCCATTTCCTCACTTTTAAGAATAGATAAAACAAATCAGATT
>JAJOOO010002846.1:0-24826 GCA_029582685.1 Solanum piurae
ACTCTAAGAGGGGTTGTGATGAGGTTCTCTTATGTTATGATGATATGATGACTTATGAACTATGTATGAAAAGGTATGTATGAATGTTATGAATAAGAATGTCTTCACTCTTATGTATGTTGGCTATGACTATGGTAAGATATGTATGTTGTTGGCGACCTAAATGTGATACTTAGCACTTGGTAGGGTTATGGGATCTTACCTTTGCAATGCACTAGTGTGGCTTTGGGTTTCTTATATGTTGAGTTGGCTTATGTTTCTTCATAAATGTGCATATTAGTTTTCAGACTTGACAAAGGCATGATTTCAACTAAATGTCCCTTTTTATGCATGTTTTAAGGATTTTGTGCATGGCATCCATACTTAGTACAATTAATGATGCTAACCCATATTTTCTACTTTACTATTAGTGTAGGTTCTGGTCATTGATTCTTACTACTTTCTTCAAGGTGAAGCTTGGGTCAACTATTCCCTAGGCTTGGTGAGTCCTCAAGGTCGAGGACAAGTTGCTATTGATTATAGATCAAGTTTACCTTCTATGTTCTAGACTATATTGTATTTCCTATTTGTGGAGACTTTATTGATGTAAAAAGGGCTTTGTCCCTATTTGTACTCTTATGCTCTAGATGGTGATTGAGACAAGTCTAGTTTCCTATTTTCCTTTATGAAAAGAAGTTGACTTCTATTGTAAAAGTTATAATTTTTCCACATTAATCTATGTCTTTATGTGAAGAATATGCTAAGGGCTTGGATGCGACCCCATTCAGGGTCATTTACACCGTGTCACGTCTAGGGGGTACTTCTGGGTCGTGACAAACTTGGTATCAGAGCATAAGGTGTTGGGATGATTTTTAGGATGGATGTCTCATGAACCAAATCTATTAGAGTCTTTTTCATAAGTGTGAAGAGCGCCACACTTATGAATGACAGGCTATAAGATGCTTAGGAACTTTCACATCTTTATTACTCTTTAGTCGTGCCTTAAGAGTTTTAACTCTATAAAGTCCTTTTACTAACCCTTTTCTTGTGCATATAGAAATATGAATACAAGAAGAGTGGCCGCAAGAAGAGTGGAAGAGGAGATTGCTAATGATGAGGGAGTTCCTCCCCAAGGTTCTCAAGGGCCTCAAGTTCATCAAGCTCCTAATTAGGAAGGGGCTATGACCAATGTGGAGATAAGAGTGGCTCTTCAAACATTAAGTCATGCCCTGACGACTCAAGTCACTAGATATTCTAGGGTGCAAGTGAATCCTAATGCAAGTACAACCGCTTCTAGGATAAGGGATTTTACAAGGATGTATTCCCCTATATTTTATGTCTCCAAAGTGGATGAAGACCCAAAAGGGTTTATTGAGGAGGTGTTATAGGTGCTAGATGCTATGGGAGTATCTCCAAGAAAAAAAGGAGGAACTAGCCGCCTACCAATTGAAAAATGTGGCTCAAGTATGGCATGAGCAATGGAAGGAAGAGAGATCCATAAGAGCGGGCCCGGTTGATTGGGGAGTGTTCAAAATGGCCTTCCTTGTTAGGTTTTCCCCCTTAGGTTAAGGGAGAGAAAGATGCAAGAATTCATCAACCTCCGCCAAGGAGGTATGAGTGTGAAGGAATATAGCCCCAAGTTCACCCAATTCTCTAGGTATGCCCCAACCTTGGTGGCGGACGCTAGGGCCAAAATGAACAAATTCGTTATGGGGATATCCGACCTACTGGTGAATGAATGTCATTTGGAAATGCTCATTCCAAGCATGAACATCTCACGTCTTATGGTTCGTGCCGGACAAATCGAGGAACAAAAGCTCAAGCAAGTGGGTAGATAAGTGAAAAGGGCAAGAGTTGATGATGGAAATTCGTCTAAGAGTAGATTTGAGGTTCAAGGCAAACCAAGGTTTAAGAAGTGCTTTTCTAATCAAGGCACGTCTAGAACTCCTAAGGTCAACAAAGGGAGGGTGCCCACTCCAAAGCCGCAAGGTGGTAGTGGAAGTGGTTCTTATGTTGATAGACCTACTTGTGCAAAGTCTGCCAAAAATCATGATTACAAGTACCTTATGGGAACGGATGGGTGTTTTAGTTGTGGAAAGAGTGGGAACATGAAGAGGGATTGTCCCATGCTAAGGGATCAAGGAATATAGGGCAAGCAATTCCCTCCTAGTGGCTCAAATTTTGATGTCCCCAAGAAGAATCGCTTCTATGCTCTCCAATCTAGAAGTGATCAAGAGGTTTCTCCAGACGTCGTCATCGGTATGTTGCAAGTATTTTCTATTAATGTTTATGCATTGTTAGACCCCGGTACCACTTTGTCATTTGTTACACCTTTAGTGTCTACGAAATTTGTTGCACTCCCCATAAAGCTAGAGGAACCTTTTTCGGGTTCTACCCCTATAGGTGACTCGGTTATAGCAAAAAGGGTTTATAGGAATTGTCCTATTTCATTGTCTCATAGATTCACTTTGGTTGATTTGGTAGAATTAGATATGTTGAACTTTGATGTCATATTGGAGATAGATTGGTTGCATGCTTGTTTTGCTTCCATTATTTATAGAACTCATGTAGTAAAGTTTCATTTTACAAATGAGCCTGTTTTAGAATGGAAGAGGGGAAACTCTATTCCTAGAGGTCATTTTGTTTCATAACTAAAAGCTAGAAAAATGATTTCTAAGAGGTGTATCTATCATATTATGAGAGTTAAGGACCTTGAGTTCGAGACTCCTCCTTTAGAGTCGGTCCCCATTGTAAAGGAATTTCCGGAAGTCTTTCCTGATGAATTACCCGAAATCCCTCCAGAACAGGAAATAGACTTCGGCATTGATCTTTTGCCAGATACACAACCCATATCAATTCCCCCTTATCCAATGGCTCCGACTGAATTGAAAGAATTGAAGACACAACTTAAAGATTTGCTAGACAAGGGTTTTATTCAACCAACCATATCTTCCTGGATAGGTTTTTCCCCCTTGAGTAAAAGGAGAGAAAGATGCAAGAATTCATCAACCTCCGCCAAAGATGTATGAGTGTGAACGAATACAGCCTCAAGTTCACCCAATTGTCTAAGTATGACCAAACCTTGGTGGCGAACTCTAGGGCCAAAATGAACTAATTCATTATGAGGATATCCAACCTAGTGGTGAATGAATGTCATTCGGCAATGATCATTCCAAGCATGAACATATCACGTCTTATATTTCATGCCAAACAAATCAAGGAACAAAAGCTCAAGCAAGTAGGTAAAGAAGTGAAGATGTCAAGAGTTGATGATGGAAATTCGTCTAAGAGTAGATTTGAGGTTAAAGGCAAACCAATGTTTAAGAAGTGGTTTTCTAATCAAGGGACTTCTAGAACTCCTAAGGTCAACAAAGGGAGGGTGCCTACTCCAAAGCCACAAGGTGTCAGTGGAAGGGGTTCTTAAGTTGATAGACCTACTTGTGCAAAGTCTGGCAAAAAGCATGATTACAAGTACCTTGTGGGAACGGATGGCTGTTTTAGTTGTGGAAAGAGTGGGAACATGAAGAGGGATTGTCCCATGCTAAGGGCTAAAGGAAGAGAGGGCAAGCAGGTCCCTCCTAGTGGCTCAAATTCCGATGCCTCCAAGAAGAATCGCTTCTATGCTCTCCAATATAGAAGTGATCAATAGGTTTCTCCAGACGTTGTCATCGGTATGTTGCAAGTATTTTCTATTAATTTTTATGCATTGTTAGACCCCGGTGCCACTTTGTCATTTTTTACACCTTTAGTGTCTACGAAATTTGTTGCACTCCCCATTAAGCTAGAGGAACCTTTTTTGGTTTCTACCCCTATAGGTGACTCGGTTATAGCAAAAAGGGTTTATAGGAATTGTCCTATTTCATTGTCTCATAGAGTCACTTTGGTTGATTTGGTAGAATTAGATATGTTGAACTTTGATGTCATATTGGAGATAGATTGGTTGCATGCTTGTTTTGCTTCCATTATTTATAGAACTCATGTAGTAAAGTTTCATTTTACAAATGAGCCTGTTTTAGAATGGAAGAGGGGAAACTCTATTCCTAGATGTCATTTTGTTTCATAACTAAAAGCTAGAAAAATGAATTCTAAGAGGTGTATCTATCATATTGTGAGAGTTAAGGACCTCGAGTCCGAGACTCCTCCTTTAGAGTCGATCCCCATAGTAAGGAAATTTTTGAAAGTCTTTCCCGATGACTTACTCGGAACCCCTCCCGAACAGGAAATAGACTTTGGCATTGATTTTTTGCCGTATACACAAGCCATATCAATTCCCCCTTATCGGATGGCTCCGGCTGAATTGAAAGAATTGAAGGCACAACTTAAGGATTTTCTAGACAAGGGTTTTATTCAACCAATAATATCTTCATGGGGTGCTCCGGTATTATTTGTGAAGAACAAAAGATTGGTCACTTAGGATGTGTATAGACAACCTCAATTGAACAAGGTCGATATAAAGATTAAGTACCCTCTCACTAGAATTGAAGATTTGTTTGACCAACTCTAAGGGGCGAGTTACTTTTCAAAGATTGACTTAAGGTCGGGTTATCACCAACTTAGGGTGAGAGGGGTTGACATCCCTAAAACGGCATTCCGAACAAGTTATGGTCACTATCAATTCCTAGTTATGTCTTTTGGTTTAACAAATGCCCCGGCGACGTTCATGGATCTAATGAATAGGGTATTTAGGCAATATCTTGATTTGTTTGTGATAATTTTTATTGACGATATTTTGATATATTCAAGGAATGAGGGTGATCATATAAAGCATTTGAGGATAGTATTGCAAGTCCTCAAGGACAACCAATTATATGCTAAATTTAGTGAGTGTGAATTTTGGCTAAGGTCGGTTGCTTTGCTTGGTCATATTGTGTCGAGTGTGGGTATTAAGGTTGATCATAAGAAGACGGATGCGGTCAAGAGTTGTCCTAGACCTTCATCTCCTACTGATATTAGAAGCTTTTTGGGTTTGGCCAGTTATTATAGAAGATTTATTGAGGGTTTCTCCTCGATTGCTTCTCCATTCACAACTTTAACTCAAAAAAAGGCTAAATTTGAGTGGTCGGAGACTTGTGAGAAAAGCTTCTAAGAATTGAAGGATAGGCTTACCTCCACTCCGGTGTTGACCTTACTGGAGGATACCGATGGGTTTGTGGTATATTGTGATGCTTCTCGAGTAGGTTTGGGGTGTGTCCTTATGCAACATGTTAATGTAATTGTCTATGCTTCAAGGCAACTCAAGGTGCATGATAAGAATTATCCGACTCATGATCTTGAATTAGCGGTGGTGGTATTTGCTTTGAAAATGTGGAGACATTGCTTATATGGGCTCCATGTAGATGTGTTTACCGACCAGAAATGTCTTCAATATGTGTTTAGCCAAAAAGATTTGAATCTGCAACATAGAAGGTGGTTAGAGCTTTTAAAGGATTATGACATGAGTGTCCTTTACCACCACAACAAAGCTAATGTAGTTGCGGATGCCTTGAGTAGATTGTCCATGGGTAGTGTGGCTCATGTTGAAGATGAGAAGCAGGAATTGGTTCGTGATGTGCATAGGTTGGCCCGATTAGATGTACAACTAATGGATTCCACCAAGGATGGGTTTATGGTCCATCATAGTTCTGAATTGTCCTTTGTAGTTGATGTGAAGTCTAAGCAACACCTTGATCCTATTTTGATGGATTTAAAAAAGTCGGTTCTCAACAAGTCTGTTGATCCTTTCTCCCAAAGGGGAGATGGGGTGCTTAGGTACCAAGGTAGATTAAGTGTTCTGAATGTTAATGGCTTAAGGGAACAAATTTTAGAAGAGGCTCATGGTTCGCGATGTTCTATTCTTCTGGGAGCCAACAAGATGTACCGTGATCTACATGAAGTCTATTGGTGGAATGGCTTGAAAGAGGATATAGCGGGTTTTGTAGCCAAATGTTTGAATTGTCAATAAGTCAAGGCCGAACACCGAAAACCTGGAGGCTTGTCCCAATATATAGAAATTCCTACTTGGAAGTGGGAAGATGTTAATATGGACTTTGTGGTGGGGTTGCCTCATACTCGAAGGCAACATGATTTTATATGGGTCATTGTTGATAGGATGACTAAATCAGCCCACTTTATTCCGATTAAAACTTATTTTTGGCGGAGGACTATTCCAAGTAATACATCAAGGAAATAGTGAAGTTGTATGGGGTTCCCTTATCTATCATTTCAGATAGAGGTACTAAATTTACTTCACACTTTTGAAAGGCATTCCAAAAAAGGCTTGGCACCAATGTTAAACTTAGTACCGCTTTCCACCGTCAAACAAATTGTCTAGCGGAATGTACCATTCAAACCTTAGAGGACATGTTGAGGGCATGTGTGATAGATTTCAAGGGTAGTTGGTATGATCATCTTCCTTTGATAGAATTTTCCTACAACAATAGTTACCACTCAAGCATTGCCATGGCTCTGTTTGAAGCACTATATGGTAGGAGGTGTAGATCACCAGTGGGTTGGTTTGAAGTAGGTGAGTTTGCTCTAATTGGTCCCGAACTATTTTATGATGCCATTGAAAAAGTTCAACTCACTTGAGAAAGGTTGGAGACGGCTCATAGTCGGCAAAAATCTAATGCCAATAATAGAAGGAGGGAGCTAGAATTTGAAATTGGTGATTGGGTCTACTTGAAAATTTGACCTATGAAAGGTGTTATGAGGTTTGGCAAAAAGGGGAAGTTAAGTCCCCAATATATGGGCCCATACCAAATCTTGAAATGTGTCAGGAAAGTGTCATATGAGTTATACTTACCAAATGAATTGGCCCCGGTTCACCCGGTGTTTCATGTTTCCATGCTTAAGAAGTGCATTGGTGATCCGGTATCCATCCTTCCTTTGGAGGGTTTAGGAGTTGATGAAAGTCTTTCTTATGAAGAGGTTTCGGTAGCGATTTTGGACTGGCAAGTTAAGAGGTTGAGAAACAAGGAAGTAGCTTCCATTAAGGTTTTATGGAGGAATCACTTAGTTGAGGGTGCTACATGGGAGGCCGAGGCTGATATGATGTCCCGTTATCCTCATTTATTTCCTTCTACTCCTATTCAAACTTGAGGTAAGTAATTCCTCTTGAGGTTTTAGTATTTTGGGGGTCATGAGTATTGTATGAGTTTTTCCTTGATATCCTTATATATATGGAATGTTCTTGATGAAATTCATGTTTGGTATAAAATGTGCTTTCATGAATTATATGTTTCTCATGTTGAATTGCATTTGTGTATGACGTTGGCATGTGTGACTTCATGAGGTTATTTGATGAGCCTGTTTAGTTATGTTGTGATGAAATGGCATGTTTTTTAATATTGTTGTGTTGAGCTTGCTTGAGTTGGAGAAGGTAGTTCCTCCTATGTTTATATGAAATGATAAATTTGGTGCATAATGACATTGTAGATGTAGTTCCTGCTTCTTTGTGTTGCATTGAGCTTATTGATGCGGAGTTGATGTTTCCTCCTATGATTTGTGAATTTTTTGTGACGTGTTAAGCATGATGGGCTGCTAGTCTTAAGTCGTTGTTTCTCTAAAAGTGTTTAAAGTGTCATTCGAGGACGAATATTCCTAGGGGGGGGGTATATTGTAAAAACCCGGAAAATCAGTAGGCTAAACTAGAGTCTCGTTGTGTGGGTTGGTGTAACTTCAAGTCGATGTCTAGGTTGAGTTAGAGCTAAATGAGAGGATTTATGTAACTTCCGGAGATGTTTAAACTAAGCTAGGACTAAAATGAAGGAGGTAAACATCTAAAATGAAGTAAGGACCTAAAACTACCAAGGAAGGGTGAAGGAGAACTTGTTTCTCTTTGGACCTAGTTGGCGATTGGGCAGAATGATCGCCCAAGTGACTTGGCGATGCGCCAAAGTGCACTTGGGTCGCCTAGTGGGCTGTCCCCCTTAGCCTAAGTTCTGAAAAAATGGGCGAGATAGGTGGTGGGTTGCCGAATGGGTTGGCGATTTGCCCAACAGACCACCCCTTCGCCTAGTGAGCTGCCCATTTTGGGAGCTTACTGAAAATTTGGGCGAGTCAAGGGCTCATTAGGAGAGTCGCCTAGTGTCCTTGGCGAACCAAGGAGGGCCAAAGGGTGAGCTCAAGCGGGCCAAGTACAAAATTTTAAAGTTAAGTTAGGGTCTTTAAGTAATCACTCCAAAACTTGAACCAACACTTTTCCACTCTTTTCCTAACAAGTATATATACTTTTTAACGCCAAATTTCCTTCAATTTAGTTACTCCCACTTAATAAATCAATAAATCAAAGAACATCATCATTCTCTCAAAAAATCTCTCGCTAAACTCAAGAAGAAGAAGAAGGCATTGGAGCTAGGGTTGCTAGAGTTTCAAGGTTCTTCCCCAAAATTCTTGGAGTTCCTTAGACAAGGTATGGTTTCTTTTTATCCTTGGGTAGCTACCACCCAAGGAACCCCTTCAAATTATGTTTTCAAGATATCAAATCCCCCAATATAGGCTTTTCAATCTTCAACATGGGTCTTCTTCCAAAACGAATTTTATTGATTAATTATGGTTAATTATGGTTGGTTATGGTGAATTGTGTGTTTATTGATGGAGTATTGATGTTGTTCACTCGAAATTCCCCATAGACTCATGTCTTCCCCATATTGACAAATCATGAACTTATGTTATGACTGGTTGAGATTGTGGATATGTAAATTGAATATGTTTATGTTGATTAAGCTATTGAATAATGAATTCCTTCTATATTATGTTGTAATTGTATATTGCTGGGTTGATTGTGATTTCAAGACCCTTGAAGGGTAAAGTAATGAAGGTTATGCCTCTTTATGGGAATTATGTATGAGATTGTGATGTACTTAGATAATAATGATTCTATATATATTGTGTTGTTGTGTTATTGATGGAAGAATCCTTCATCCCTATACCCCATACACTTGGTTATGCATGAAGTATGTATGTATGTTTATGATAAGCTTGTTGTGTTGATTAAAAGGACATTCTCATGATCACAATATGACTATAATGTGAAAGGTTTACGCACATGCTAATGTTTCTAAAGTGAAAGGAGCATTCTCACTTAAGGAACCTACGAGCTATAATAATGTTATGTTGGCATGAGTACCTAGTGTATCCTTTTTTGAATGTCAACTTAAGTAAAGACTAAATATGACTTTTAAAGGGAGTTGTGCGTAGAACCCAGTGGATAGGAGTAGGAGATAGGTTCCTTCACACTAGTCGTTGGGCTCCAATACGGTGTCTCATGAGATGGAAACCTCCACGTTAGTAGTCAAGGTTTCTAGTTGCAATCTCCCTATCCCATAACTATGTGCCCACATAGGTCTTAGCTAGTGCATTCACCTAGAAGCTAAAATGTACATTCTACCTTAGGCAAGTACGACACCTATCTGCGGTGTTGGGGTAGAACACCAGATTCCATGTAGCTCACATGGGCTATGTCGGTTAATGCAATTCTTCTCTAAGTGGTATGAATATGAATTATGGTAAGAACATGGACTTCAATTATGACTTCTTAAAGGGTGCTACTTAGTGTGAGTGGGGGTATGGGACTTCACTTTTGCATTGCACAAGTGGAATCTAAGAGGGGTTGTGATGAGGTTCTCTTATGTTATGATGATATGATGACTTATGAACTATGTATGAAAAGGTATGTATGAATGTTATGAATATGAATGTCTTCACTCTTATGTATGTTGGCTATGACTATGGTAAGATATGTATGTTGTTGGCGACCTAAATGTGATACTTAGCACTTGGTAGGGTTATGGGATCTTACCTTTGCATTGCACTAGTGTGGCTTTGGGTTTCTTATATGTTGAGTTGGCTTATGTTTCTTCATAAATGTGCATATTAGTTTTCAGACTTGACAAAGGCATGATTTCAACTAAATGTCCCTTTTTATGCATGTTTTAAGGATTTTGTGCATGGCATCCATACTTAGTACAAATAATTATGCTAACCCATATTTTCTATTTTACTATGAGTGTAGGTTCTGGTCATTGATTCTTACTACTTTCTTCAAGGTGAAGCTTGGGTCAACTATTCCCTAGGCTTGGTGAGTCCTCAAGGTCGAAGACAAGTTGCTATTCATTCTAGTTCTAGTTTACCTTCTATGTTCTAGACTATATTGTATTTCCTATTTTTGGAGACTTTATTGATGAAAAAATGGCTTTGTCCGTATTTGTACTCTTATTTTCTAGATGGTTTATTGAGACAAGTCTAGTTTCCTATTTCCTTTACGAAAAGAAGTTGACTTCTATTGTAAAAGTTTTGATTTTTCCGCATTATTCTATGTTTTGATGTGATGAATATGCTAAGGGCTTGTAGGCGACTCCATTCGGGGTAGATACCGAATTCCATGTTAAGGTCACATGGTGTATGTCGTTGAAGGCTTATCCCACGATGATAGTATGAAAAAGAATACGAATTATGAACTATAGCTACTCAAGAAGCTTTATTTAGTGTGGGTGAGATTATGGGATTTTATTCATGCATTGCACAAGCATGTTTTGAGGGTATTTATGGTATGATGATCTATGAGTTGATTATGCTTATGACCTATGCTTTTCCATTATCTTCAAATTGATGCTTTAACTTAGTAAATTGCATGCTTCCAACTAAAATGTCCCTTTTAGCATGTTTTCATGATTTTTATGCATGGCTATCATACTTAGTGCATTTTTGTACCAACCCATATTTTCCTACATTTTCCCCAAGTGTAGGGTCCGGTTCTCAAGGTTGTTCCCATTGTGGCTAAAACTTGGATTTACTTATTTCTCCTAGCTTGTTAGTGAGTCCGCATGATTCGAGGACGGATGTTTTCACTTAATAGTTTCATTCTTGTATTTCGTTTTGAATTATGTTGTATGGGTTGTGACCCTATTTGATTCAAGTATTGTAATAAATGGCTAATTGAGACAAGTCTAGACTTCCGACTATGCACTAAATTCACAATAGTTACCACATCATCTTTTGCTGCTTCTTCGGAGGGTTCCTTTACTTTCCAGCCTTGTTGCACAGGTTTCCTTCTTTTTCTATTCCTTTTCTTCCTCATTTGACCCTCCTTAAATTCCTCTTCTGGGGTTGTCCTGCCCAGATCTACACTCATCTGTTGGATGTGTCCACAAAATTTTGGTTTCCAATCATACTCAACAGGTTGATGGAAGTTATCAATAGGAGTAATCATCTCAATGGATTCAAATTGAGGATTGTAAAGACTAAATATATCTTACCTAGTTGATGGTAAATTGATTTGGTAATTGTTTTTACTCTTTTATGATGTTTGGCTAAAAAACCCCTTCTTGGTCTTTGATCATGTGATTATGGGTTGAATTAGTTTATGGGTGTTATTAATTACTAGTTTAAATGCAAAGTTTTAAATGAGTTGAATCATTAATTGTGGTTCAATTTTATGAACTGTAGTTGCCAATGCAGTTTTAATTTTGTATTCTTGGCTTTCTCAAGAGAGAGGTTTTAGATCTAAGATTATTGATTAATGATTTGTAGGTATTGGGTTGAGTCGAATTTGGCTCGATAGAGTGAATCCTAAACCCAATCCTACCCATCTAGCTCGAAAGAGTGGATGAATTAAGGTGTGGACTGTTCTTCATTGTCATGCTTGTTAATGTTCAAAAGAAATCACCTGATTCGGGGTAGTTGTTCGAGAGAAAACTATCTCCCTTATAGACTAGCCTACTAACTAATTGTTAGTTGTTTACTAGTAGTTTCAATTACACATGTATCATAATTTGCCTATAATTGATCACATCCCGAGAATCTATATCCTTTTTGTTATTTTGAATTGTTTGTGATTGCTTGTAGTTAATAATTAAAACCAAGACCCCCATCTGAAATTCGTGTCACCCCTTTAATTTGATTAATGTCTTTTTTGATAATTTCTATTCCTATGGCTGATTAGACCACGTTTGCACTTCCTAATTGAATTTAAAACATGTACCGGTCCCTGTAGGATTCGACCACAACTCATTTTTTGGGTTTTATACTGATTTACAATCGTTGACACCTACAAATGAAAGAGGTGTGCTTGAAACGTTAAATCAAAATGGCGCCGCTGCCGGGGAGTGGTGTTGTTTGAAATTCTTTTGGTGAAGTTGAGTTGTGTTCTTTTCAGTTATAGGTGAATCTACTTATTTTATTTTTTGTTTTGTGTTGCTTGTACTTAAACAAAAGAGGAGATTAGCGTTAATGGAAGTAATGGTAACCAAGTAGGCCACCAAGATGATATTGGAAACCTCAATGACATCAATGACCCAAACATCAATGACCCAGTCCAAATGGGTGGTGTTGGGGCCATTCGTCTACCTCCAGCTAAAGGAAACATTGTTTTTCAAATCACAAGCACCATGCTTCAACTCCTACAACTCAAATGTTTGTTTGTGGTGGCTAGCTCATGAACATCCCCATGAGCATATCATAAATTTTGTTGATGTCTGTGGACCGTTTTCATTTAAGAACATATCGCAAGAATTTGTCTGTTTGAGGTTGTTCCCATTTTCTCCAATGGCCGAGGCAAGAAAGTGATTGGCTGAGTTGCCAAGATATTCTATCACTTCTTGGATGGAGCTGATCACAGTGTTCCAAGTGAGATTTTTCCCTCCATCAAATATGATGACACTTAGGGATAGTATCCAAAGTTTCAAGTGCTTGGAGGGTGAGCCCATCCGTTAGACGTGGCTAAGGTTTAGGAAGTTGGAGCTGAAATGCCCAACTCATGGACTGACCAACAACTTGTTGTTGCAATACTTCTATAAGAGCCTCGACTCGGTGAACAAACGAGTTGCTGATCAACTTGTTGCAGGTGGTATAATGCAACAACCCTATGAAGTAGCTTCCTGACTCCTTGATTGCATGACCAAGAGAAACAGGGCATGGTACACTAGTGAGGACCAAGTCTGTTCTTTCAACTTTAGAATGACAAAAGAACAGATCGAGAAATTTCAAGAGAAAGACCAAAACATGGCAAAGATGATGACCTAGCTGGATATCTTAGCAAAAAATGTCATGGGTGTTGGTACTAAGAGTGTTAATGTTGTGGGTGTTGGTAGAGTAAACCCCGATAAAACCCATTTTAAAGCATTGTACAATGAGGAAGTGAACTTCCTAGCCAAACAAGGAGGAGGTTATCATGCTACTACCCAAGATGAAGGCTGGAGAGACCGTGACAAAGATTGGCGTGATCGAAACACCATTTGGAAGGAAAGAGAGAAGGAGAAGGCTAGGTATGTGCCTCCCCATGAGCGTGAAAAGACAAAGG
Organism: Solanum piurae; assembly: GCA_029582685.1. NCBI lineage: Eukaryota > Viridiplantae > Streptophyta > Magnoliopsida > Solanales > Solanaceae > Solanum > Solanum piurae. Next base: position 13,256 of record JAJOOO010002846.1, read on the forward strand.
AATCTGAAGGTGTCTGTACGGATGACATGCTCTCACGTATTCTCAACAAAGTTGAGGGATCAGACAAAGTGTTAAAAGTGATGAATAAGGATGTCGCTACACTTAATCAAACTGTCACTTCTCATTTCGTCTCTATCAAGCAGCTGGAGACCCAAATGGGTCAAATTTTGTCGCATTTGAATCCAAGACAACAAGGGGGATTGCCTAGTGATACAACGACAAACCCCAAAAATGAAGCTTGAATGGGTACTTGCGTCGTGCCAAGACATTAATTAAGGTGCTTCTTAGGAGGCAACACAAGTTTTTAATGCTTTAAGTTTGATTTTGAATAACGGGTGTTGATTGTGCAAGTTAAAAAGTGAAAAATGTTCGAAAATAATAGTTTTGGCAAGCCAAGAGTCAAGTCGGTGACTCGCCAAAGAGGTCGGCGAGCCCGACTTTGACCGTCGTTGAACCCACAAAACATGAAGTTGAAGTCTGAAAAACTCAGCAGGCCAATAGCTGAATCGGCAACTCATCGAATAGGTTGACGAGCCCGATTTTGTACGCCGTTTGGACCCCCAAATTGACTGGAGGTCCTATAAAACTCGACGAGGTAAGTCACCACTTGGTGCATCGCTGAGTGGTTTGGCATTGTCGACCAATACCACCGAAAGGGGCGCGAACTAAAAGGTTTTAAATGGCCAAATGGTTTAAATTTTCAAAATCATTCATATTCTCTCATTTCTAACCCCGTACACTCTCACCCGCACTTTAAATCTCCCGTACTTCCCATTTCTAGTAATTTTTTATTCTTGATCTCATGCTCAGATTTGGATTACTTTGCCACCTAGCATATGATATTCTCAATTCGGCACTCAGGTTGGTTTTTAAAACCTTGCACCTATGATTAGTGGTTGAACTCGAATGCTTTCAGTAAATGTGTGTTATTGTGTGTTGGGCAATTGTTGAAATCATGTTTTAATTGTTGGATTGCCTATTTTATGTTTCGAACTTGTGCCTAATTGCTTAAAATGATGAATCCCCGTGTTTTATATGTGAATATTTATTTTAAATTATTAGGTTGTGGTTAACTTATGTTTGTTTTTAGTGGGGTTAAGTCTAATCAACCCTAAATTGAGCCAAATGACGTAATTTGCCCAATGTTGGAGCGGTTTATGTCATTCTTAAGGGCGAAACTCATCAAATGACCAGTTTTGGCCAAATTGGGGGAAGTCTAAGTACCCCGGAGGCATGGGTCTTATGGGTCTTGTGTGAATTGAGTAGTGTGTGTGTTTGAATTTTATTTCAGGGGCTGCAAGCTTGATTTTGGGAATCGGGGTTGAAATTTGGCACGTTGGGCAGTTTGGCGAGCTGGGTCGAGCTCGCCAAAAGGTTCAGCATTTCGCCAACGTCCTCCTTGATCGCACTTAATTGCTTGATTTGTCTTGGTTGAGTCTGTAACTTTCAGCGGAAAGCCTGAGCTCACCGAGTTCACTCAGCGACTCACAAAGTTTACTCGGCAACTCGCTGAAAGGTTCCTTTGATCGCCATTTCTGCGCCTCTAACCCCTAAAATACACTGTACTATTCGGTGGGCTAGTCTGAGCTCGCCGAGTGGTGTCGCCGATTCACTAAACGGCCTTGAACATTGCCGACAAGCCTGATTTTTGGAAAAATTTCAAGTTGGTCATGTCAGCGAGCCTGATCTGGCTCGCCTAAGTGACTCAGTGACTAGTTCAGCCTGTCTTTTTGCAATTTGAATTCTGCAACTTTCTTGAATGATTTATAACATTTTTCAGTGTATTTTTCAACTATGGCTAGGAAGTTTTTAGATAAAAGTGGTATGGCGCCCCTCAAATGAGCATGGGGCATTCTAATCAATGAGGGAGAAATTGCTTCCATAAAAAAGGGAAAGAAAGCACCACCGAAGGGTGGAAAAGGCATGAGCAAGGTGCCCGTAGTTGAGAGTCCGGATCATAACTCCGCCAGTGATGGGGAATCTTTTGATTCTCAGGCCTCACTCTCAGATCCTGAGGATGACCAACCACTATAGACCTGGTAAGCAGAGATTTGTGCAAAGGCTCATCAAGATCCGTCTAAGATCATGGAGTCTACCCCCCCTGCTGTTGATACAGTGCCAACTCTGGCACAGACGGTGGTCCCATCAGCACCAGTACAGGGTCCTCTTCCCTGGATACTCAACCGGTTAAAGGTTGAGGGATTGAGGACCATCCTAGAGAAGAAGAGATTGTCCACGGATGGTGGGGTGGACATGTACCCTTTGGTGTGGGACACACTCCGGTTCCACATGTTTGATATATTCACCAGGCCCCATGGCCCATACATTTCCAACTAGGTCAGATAGTTCTACACCGCATATGGTGACATAGTACCCCAGGGGAAGAAGAAGGCCAGTGCCTTTAGACCGATGGAGTTCGTGATAGTTCGGGGGAAGACAGTGGGATGCAGCAACGATCATATTAATGTTGTACTTGACAGGGCTACAGGTTTTGAGAATGACTACCAGAGCATGATCACAACACATACTCTGGAGGACCTCAAGGGATGTGTAGCTCCCCTTATTTCTGACACCACCCCGAGGTGGATTGAAGCTGGAGTCGCTATTAAAAAGAAGGACTTGAGCATTGCATCTTGGTATTGATTCGGGTTTATCAGTAGCTCAATCATGTCATCACAGAACGAGTCTATTCTCTGCCACCCAAAGGCGTCCTATCTCAGATCTATCATTGCCAAGAAGCGGTTGAATCTGGTGTTAATTATAAAGTAGGAGATAGCCATGAGGGCAAAGTAGTGTCAGACATCTCTTCCATTCCCTGTTGCTATTGTAGTGTTATGTTGGCAGGCTAGAGTTCCTCTTGACGAGAAGAAGGATGTTGAGGTTACACCCACATCCTCTACCGATATCTCATTCATAAAGGCCGAGTACACACGGGATGAGGCGGATAGGAGGAGAGAAACTCCAGTGGACATATCCCTGGAGGTTGATGTGGATTCAATACCTGCAGAGGCAACTTTGCCTTCTCTTACCTCCAGCCTTTAGGTACATTTACTTCCACTCCTTTCTAGGTCATAGGTTCTACTACTGCCTCTCAGCCTCCTAGAGTTACTTCAGGTACCACTGCTTTGAGAACTCCAATCACTCAAGCCATGCTCCTCAAAATAGGGCACCTAGCCCATTCTACCAATGTGTAGGCTTCCCGGTTAGAGGCTGAGGTGCCCTGGATAATTGAGTGAGCCATTTTAACTGCTTTGACACCTCTCTGATATTCCATTGATGCTCTCATAATGAGAGTAGAGATTTGTGAGAGAGGATAGAGGGTAATTACTGATGTTACGACTTAGAAAGCTGAGGTTTTCGAGCTGAGGAAGGATTTGGACCATCTGAAGTCCACATACTTCACTTCACTATTTGAGTCAGCAGAGGTTCCTGATGTTCCGGGTGGTTAGGTGCCGGCCAGTTCTTATATGCCTCCGGCTACCACTATAGATGTGACTATGGAGGATGTGGCTGCTGCTGAGTCAGAGGTGGAGACCGATGAGGAGCAGCTCGATGTTCTAGAAGCGACCATTTATGGAGACTTGCCTGATTTAGAGGAGACAATAATACACTAAGTCATTCAGATATCATTGACAGATACCTCTAGGGCAGGCACTAGTGAAGCTGGTTTTGATGTTACCCTGGGCACTGATACCCAGGACCAGAATGTGACACCAAGTATTGATGCCCCGACAGACTAACCGACTGAGTAGACAGGTTGACATATTTACCTCTTTCTCTGTTGTTTTTATTGATTATTGTGTTTTTAGTTGCATTTGAGGACAACTACTTTTCTTTTGTGGGTGGGGTGAGGTATTTCCATACCTACCTCTTGTGATTACAATTTTATTTGTATATATTGGGTTTTGTAATCTATATTTGTGTTTTGATTGTGTTTGGATATTAATTATGTGGATGTTTGAGGTTGAGGCTCCTTTGTTTGACTGGAAATGGTTTTGACCTATTTTTAAAAATTTGTGCCACCTCTAGTGTTTGTGATTATGGTTGTTCTTGTGAAAATTTGAGTATTGGTTATGATCAATACCGATGACTTGAATAGTGCTGAAAGAAATAAATGTGCGAGTACGATGAAGCCAATTGAAGTTAAATAGATAATGTGTGAAGTTTTAGCATCTCGTCGTGACTAGCCCATTATCAAATGAGTCTGTTGTGATGAACATTGCACAGTCTTGTTTGATATTGGTACCAATGCCTTGTGTGATGACACCTAGAACTTGCCCCGTTGGTCCAGTTGACGAAGTGATGCAAGCACTTGAAATGATCATAGGCAACAATTTTGAAGAGTGAAACAATTTGACAATATACCTCTTTTTTGGCCAACCTTATGGCATGTGTGAACCTTGCTTGAACCCTCTTGATCCTTATCCCTTTCTTGGAAGAAACTTGAACAATTGTGACCCCTCTTTATCCATTCACCCATAACTCTCATGAAATGTGGTTTGTTTGAATAGTCAACTTAGGCCAAAAAATGCCTAATTTTGGGGTGTGGTGAAAAGAAAAGGTAAATCAAAAAGTGTAAAAAATTCCCCTTTAAGCAATGGTTTTGAAAAAGATGGACCCCCTCCATGTTAAAAAAAGAGAAAAGAAGAAAGCAAAAGAAAAATAATGAAAAAGTTGTGAAATAAAGTAGTGGAAGTTGCAAAAGAAATGGGGTATCCGGAAATCCATTTGAAAGTGAATAATGAGTGAATTATGAGCATGATCAAAATGTTGAAGATAAGGAAGAAAGTGATGTTCAAACCACATTTCATGATGGTAGCACCCACTGAGCCTAAATGACCATACCTTTACACTCAGCCCCATTACAAGCCTTGAAAAGACCTTTGTGATCTTGAGTGACCCGAAAAGAATGTTGATTGGAAAATAAGGGCAAACCTATGGGTGAAGTCATCCATGTGTTCATCTTTGTGAGTGTGAGAGTCGTATGTGATTCCGTAACTATAAATTGTTGCAGAACTTTGTGTGAATAGGGAATCATCTTTGTTGTGAGGGAATTTGAGTACCTTTGTTGAGCTTGAACTTGCATTTGAAGCAAGTATTTTGAACTTGAGCATCTTTGATGATGGTGATTCACAAGTTGAATCTTTGAGTGCACAATTCATTATGGCATGAGTAAGTTGAGCCTTGTTGTGTGAATTCATGTTGAGTGTGATGCAACACTGTTTGAGACATCCTTTTTGAACTGTTGATTTTGAGTTTTACTGGAGGACAAGCAAAAGTTTAAGTTGGGGGTGTGGATGAGTCCGAGATTTTGACTCATTTAGGTTTTTGCTTATCTAGATTTAGTGTCTTTAAATGCTTAATTTGTGCCATAAACTGATGCTAAAGACTTGATATTCAGTAATATGGATTAACGAACGAAGCAAGGAAACTAACAGGTAAAAAGGAACAAAACAAGCTGATGGAATGAAGAAGGGCAAGCCTGAGGATTGCCTAGAGCACTTGGCGTGTCGCCGAGTGGCTAATCTGACCGCCTAAAGTTCAAGTGGGCCAAGCCATGAAGGAAGAAACCAAGTCGGAGATGAAAAGGAGAAGTAGGTGAATCGCCGAGCAGTTCTGCGAAACAAAGATATATCACCCAAAGTTACAGAACTCGAGGATGTTGAATGCCAAGGCAAAAAGGCAATGAAAGAGATCGAAGGGTGGCTCGCCAAGTGGTGCGGCGAGTCCAACTTACTTCGCCAAACGACACTTCGTAGCTTATTTTTTGCTACTATAAATTAGATTTTGAACATTTTATTTATGAGATTTTTGGAGAACAGGTTATTGGACAAGAGTGAATTAGTTTAGAATAGTTTTCTCGGTAGTTTTTCATAGTTTTTGAAAAATCTTTAAGATTCAATTTTGAGATTTTGGAAGTGGGTTTTTGAATATTCTTCAAATTGAGCATTGTAAAGACTAAATCTCTCTTATCCAGTTGATGGCTAATTGATTTGGTAATCATTTTTACTCTTTTATGATGTTTGGCTTAAATCCCAATTCTTGGGTTGTGATCATGTGATTATGGATTAAATTAGTTTATGGGTATTGTTAATTACTAGTTTAAATGCAATTTTGAAGTGAGTTTAATCATTAATTGTGGTTCAATTTATGAATTGTAGTTGCAAATGCAGTTGTAATTTTGTGTTCTTGGCTTTCTCGAGAGAGTTGTTTTAGAACTAAGATTATTGATTAATGATTTGTAGGTATTGGGTTGAGCTTGGTTTAGCTTGTGAGAGTGAATACTAAATTCAATCCTACCCATCTAGCTCTAAAGAGTGGATGAATTAAGGTGTGGGTTGTTCTTCATCGTCATGCTTGTTGATGTTTGAAAAAATCACATGATTCGGGCTAGTTGTTAGAGAGAAATCTATCTTACTTATAGTCTAGCCTACCCACTGATTTTTTAGTTGTTTACTAGTAGTTTCAATTACCTATACATCCTAATTTGTCTATAATTGATCGCATCCTGAAAATCTATCTCCTTATTGTTATTTCGAATTGTTTGTGACTGCTTGTAGTTAATACTTAAAACCAAAACTCCCATCTGACATTCATGTCACCCCTTTAATTTGATTAATGTATTTTTTGATAATTTCTATTCATATGTCTAATTACACCACGTTTGAACTTCCTAATTGAATTGAAAACACTTACAGTTTCCTGTGGGATTCGACCCCAACTCATTTGTTGGGTTTTATATTGATTTACGATCGTTGACACCTAGAATTGGAAGAGGTGTGCTTGCAACGTTAAATCAAATTGCTCTGGCAGAGTTAAAAGAGTTGAAAGAGAAACTAAAGGATTTCTTAGATAAGGGTTTTATCCGACCGAGTATCTCTTAATGGGGTGCTCCTGTGTTGTTTGTTAGAAAGAAGGATGGGTCTCTTAGAATGCGCATAGACAATCATTGATGCTTATCGTGACTAATTGTAGCTAAAGACATTAACGATTAAAAACATTGTAAATTAAAAGGGGGACACCAAATTGTCAAATAAAAATGGGGGTTTTGTCACTAGTAAGCAAAAATAACAAAAATCGCAAGTAAATCAAGTATGAGGAAGAGTTCTTGGGGCGTGACCGCAATACATGTTGGAATAAATAGTTGGGACATCCTTTTGATAGGAAATATGAAAGATAATAGTGACTAGGCTAAGCTTTAGATGGAAATAAGTTCCCTCTCGGGCAACTTACCCCATTTCAAATACGTTCCTCTCGAACACCCATTTGCCGCATGAAGGCCAGCCTACGCCTTACCCCACTTACTCTTTCACTCTGAGTGTTAGGATATGGAACTAGGGCTCACCCTTTCAGGCTGAACCTCATGGATCGACCCACTACTTAGGCCATCAGTCTATCGGCTCCCTCTCAGGCAAGCCGAAAACACATAGGTGACTTTGTATTTGCAACTACAAAACCATTAAATTAAACCACAACCACTAGGTGAAATCACCATTAAAATAAATCTAACCTATCAGCAAGCAAGACCCTACAATAATATCAACTAATATTTGCTAAATCACACACCAAGAATGGGATTTTTTAGCCACACATCAAGAGATAGAAATTTATACCTTCAATGATGTTGAAATCAAATGGGTATAGAGAAATAAGTCTTGATTTGAGCAAAGAAAGAAGAATCCAAGAGACCCACTTCCGATTTTGGGAAGATAAAACCATTTTCTTCTTCAAGTCTCCAAACCTTACAAACTTGGGAGTAACAATAACAATTACTTAAATTATATTTTAAATCTGATACTAAAAATATGATACTAAAATCTGATACTAAGCTATAACTCTGAACGAGTATTTATAGTTTTCAAAAATCTGCGTTGCGGTGGATCACTCGGCGATTTTCCCTTTGCTGTAGTTCATCACCGTGTTGCACCATCCTTCGGCATCGTTGTGCTCTGGGTGATTGGGCGACATAGTACTGCTTCGCGAACCTTCTCAGAGATGCGCCGACTGCTCCTTTTTCCGCCGACTTGATTCTTTCCTTCAGGGATCAACACACTAGAACAAAAGGCGAAGTGAGACCCTTCGGTGATTTGCCAAGTGGACTCGACGATCCTCAGGTCTTCATTTTCTTGTTCTTTTTAGCCTTTTCGTTCCTTTTTGCGAAGTAGTGTCCATGCTTTCATTTAAACTTCAAATACCTGAAACTTAAGGGTTTTCATCAGATATTGAGATAAAACAAGCATTTGAGGACACAATTTTGATTAAAATATAGCCCTAAATGAGTCCAATTTGTGGACTCATCAATCATCAATTGAATAAAGTGACAATCAAGAATAAATATCCCTTTCTGAGAATTGATGATTTGTTTGACCAACTTCAAGGGGCTAGTTATTTCTCTATGATTGATCTTCGTTCGGGCAATCACCAATTAAGGGTGAGAGGGGAAGATATTCCCAAGACGGCTTTCCGAACTCGATATGGTCATTATGAATTCCTAGTAATGTCATTTGATTTGATCAATGCTCCGGTGGTGTTTATGGACTTGATGAATAGAGTGTTTAGGCAATACATTGACATGTTTGTGATTGTGTTTATCGATGATATTTTGATCTATTCGAAGAGTGAAAGTGAACTTGTGGACCATTTGAGAATTGTGTTGCAGGTTTTTAAGGACCAAAAACTTTTTGCAAAGTTTAGCCAGTGTGAATTTTGGTTGAGGTTCATAGCTTTCCTTCATCATATTGTGTCAAGCAAGGGTATTTAGGTTGAACCTAAGAAGATGGATGCAGTCAAGAGTTGGCCTAGACCTCTATCTCCTTCCGACATGAGAATTTTTTTGGGTTTGGCCAGTTACTATAGAAGATTTGTTTTGGGATTTTCTTCCATTGCTTCTCCTTCGACAGCTTTGACTCAAAAGAAAGCTAAGTTTGTGTGGTCAGAAGCTTGTGAGAAAAGTTTCCAAGAGTTGAAAGATAGACTTACTTCCACTCCGGTGTTGACCTTATCGGAGGGTACATATGGTTTTGTGGTGTATTGTAATGCCTCTAGAGTAGGGTTGGGGTGTGTGCTCATGCAAAACGGTAAAGTGATGCCTATGCTTTAAGGAAACATAAAGTCAATGAGAATAATTATCTGACCCATGATCTTGAATTAGCAGCAATTGGGTTTACCTTAAAAATATGGAGGCATTATCTGTATGGGATCCATGAGGATGTTTTCACTAATCACAAGACTCTTCAATAAGTGCTTAGTCAAAAGGACTTGAATCTTCATCAACAAAGGTGGTTAGATATATTAAAGGATTATGACATGAGTGTCTATCACAGCAGCAAAGCTAATGTGGTAGCAGATGCACTTAGTAGATTGTCCATGGGTAGTGTGTCCCATGTAGAGGATAAAAAAAAGAATTGGTTCGTGATGTCCATAGGTTGGCTCAGCTAGGTGTTCAACTAGTGGATTCCACCAAGGGTTGTGTCATGGTCCATAATGGTTCCGAATCATCCTTTATGATGGATGTGAAGTCTAAGCAAGGCGTTAATCCTATATTAGTTGAGTTGAAAAAGTCGGTACTCAAGAAGTCCGTTGAAACTTTCTCCCAAGGGGGAGATATGGTGCTTAGGTACCAACGTCGATTATGTATTCCAGATGTTCATGGTTTGAGGGAACAAATTTTAGAGGAACCTCATAGTTCTCGGTATTCTATTCATCCGGGAGCCAAGCAAGATGTACTGTGATCTACAGGAACTCTATTGGTGGAATGGTATGAAGAAAGATATCGCGAGATTTGTAGCCAAATGTCCTAATTGTCAACAAATTGATGTTAAGCATCCAAGGCCAGGAGGCTTATCCCAAGACATAGGTATTCCCACTTGGAAGTGGAAAGATGTAAATATGGACTTTATTGTGGGTTTGCCTTGCACCCGAAGGCAACATGATTCTATTTGGGTCATTATAGATCGGATGATAAAATCAGCCCACTTTATTTGAGTCAAGATTTCTTTTTTGGTGGAAGACTATGCCAAATTGTATATAAGAGATATAGTAAAGTTGCATGGTGTTCTTTTATCTATTATTTCGGATTGGGGTACTCAATTTACCTCTCACTTTTGGAAGTCATTCCATAAAGGGCTTGGTACTAAGGTGAAGCTTAGCACGACTTTTCATCCCCAAACCGATGGGAACGCAAGTGGAGTGTACCATCAAAACATTGGAAGATATGTTAAGGGCATGTCTAATAGACTTCATGGATAATTGGGATGACCACTTGCCATTAATAGATTTTGGTTACAATAATAGTTTTCACTCAAGTATCGGTATGTTTCCTTTTGAAGCCTTATATGGTAGGGGATGTAGGTCTCTGGTTGTTTGATTTGAGGTGGGAGAAGTTGCTTTGATAGGTCCTGAGCTAGTTTATGAAGTCATTGAGAAAGTTCAGCTTATTAGAGAGTGGTTGAGAACCGCTCAAAGTAGAAAAAAGTATTTAGATGATGTGATAAGAAGGGATCTAGAATTTGAAGTTAATGATTGGGTCTATTTTAAAATCTAACCCATGAAGGGTGTGATGAGATTTGGCAATAAAGGGAAACTTAATTGATGGTATATAGGCCCATATCAATTTTTTAAACGTATTGAGAAGGTTGCCTATTAGAGAGTGGTTGAGAACCTTAACGGTATTTCATGTTTCTATTCTTTAGAAGAGTATTTGAAGATTCGGTATCCATTATTCCCCTAGAAGGGTTGGGAGTTGACAGAAGTCTTTCAAATGAAGAGGTTCCGGTAGAGATCTTACACCGTCAAGTTAAGAGATTGAGAAATAAGTAAATAGCTTCCGTTAAGGTTTTATGGAGGAATCACTTAGTTGAGGGCACTTCTTTGGAGGCCGAGGCCGATATGAAGTCCCGATATCCTTATCTCTTTCATTTTTATCCTATTCAAGATTGAAGTCAGTAGTTCCTCTTGAGTTTTCTTGTTTTGGGAGTCATGTGTGTTATAAATCTTTTTCCATGATTTCCTTATGTTATGCATGTTCTTGAGAAATTCATGTTTAGTAAAAAAATGAGTTTTTATAATTGATTTTCCTTATGTTGTTGTGCATTTAGTATGAGTTGCCTATTTGACTTCATGAGATGAATTGATGAACATGCTTTAGTATGCTTTTAAGATTAAAATGCATATTGGCTCCATGAAATTGTGTTGAGCTTGCTTTTAGTTGGAGAAGGTAGTTCCTCCTATGAATAAGAGAAATGTTAAAATATCATGCATAATAGGTTGTTACATGTAGTTCCTACTCCCTTGTGATGTATTGATTATGTTTGAGATGGAGTTGATATTTCCTTCTTCGAATTGTGCATGATGGTCTTCTAGTCTTGATTCTTTTTATTCCGTAAGGTGTCTAGATCGTCATTTGAGGACGAATGTTCCCAAGGGGGAGATATTGAAACACCCCAGAAACTAGTAGGCTAAACTAGAGCTTAAACGTGAGGGTTAGAGTTAAGGAGGTGGGCAACGGCCAAGGGAGAGGACTAAGGCAGTCCACTATCTCCTAGACACTGACCTAGTGACCACGACCACCAC
>JAJOOO010002847.1:0-60327 GCA_029582685.1 Solanum piurae
CTCTTGCTTCTAATTTTTCTAAGTTTGATTAATGATTTGACTTAGGTAAGTTCTAGTTATGTTCCTAGGCTTAAACTGATTAAAATCTCATGATTTAGGGTCTAAACAACGTATCTTAGGGGTTAAACGAAATAGGAAAAGACCAAAAGACCCCTGACTTAATTGTTGTCGGAGTGACCGATGGATTGGGCTGACGGGCCGTCAATCAATCGACGGTCCGTCGGTCAGGTCTGCTCGATAGGCCTTCACTAAAATGAGCATAACTTTTTACTCGGAGGTCGAATTTTAACAAACTCGGTGGAGTTGGAAAGATGATTCAATTATCTATCATATCATAGGTCATGGGACACATAATTCCTTTTGTGCTAAAAGTTATGATAATCTGAAGTTGACCCAATCACAATTTTCAGCTAACTGGCTGTTGACCCTTACCTACGGTCAGACCTACGGATCGTGGATCGAATGACGGTCCGTGCTGGTCGAACGTAGTTCATGTCAGAGGCTGGGTAAAGGAGGAATCGATCCACGGACACAGACCACAGACCGTGGTCTGACCTACGGACAGTGGGTCTGTCCGTGGGTCGAGACTTAGCTGATTTTTTTGAGCTGGGTTGGGGAGGGGTTGCAGGGGTGAACCACGAACCACCAGCACGGGCCGTGGTCTGACCTACGGTCCGTGGATGGCAACTGTGAGTTGCACCTGCAACTTCCCAAAATCTGTATTTTTGGTCTGTTTTGGATACATGGTGTTACATGAATAGTATCATTGAGTTTTGAATTGCGAGTTCTTGAGTTCTTGAGTTCTTGTGTTCTGAGTACTGAGTTTCCATATTTCTTTAAAGACCCGTGAGTTGAGTCGTTCATGTCCATAATTCCGCATGAACCTTATGAATTGAGTTATCAATTTTGAGAAGCTTTTTAAAGAAAATATTTGAGTTTTAAACTGAGTTTTTGAGAAAGTGAAGATGAGTTTTGAGAAAGAGCTTTTAAAACATGATTAGTATGACAGCCGAATATGTCATCCATGTTTAAGCAGTATGGTATCTAGATATACCATCAATGTTTATGTAGTATGATTTTCCGAGTCATCAATGATAATATCACAATATGATTTTGATATATTTTTTAGAAAAAGTTTTCAAGTATGAATTGAGCAAGAGTATAAGGGAACTAAGAATTCCCAAATGTATCAGTTTTTACATTGATAAAAGAGAAACTTTGATTTCTAAATGAGTTATGAGTTCAAAAGATATTTCAAAAGCAGTTACCTCTTTTAAGAGAGTAGTTTGAGCAATTATCTCAAACCAGAGGAATAATTATGTTTTTAAACATCTGAGCATGAGTTATATATATATTATTGAGAGTAGTATTGAGCACCGATATTGGAATAAGTTTAGACAACTCAAAATCCTCATAAACCATGTATGCCAACATGGGTAAAGGATCATACTTTTTAGATGATTCCTTATTAATTTTAAGCATATCTTAGTAAATCCACTTAGTTGAGGTATTATATACCCCGGCAAGGTATAAGACAGTTCTGGCAGTGTGGGCGAGACGTTGTATCATCACGTAGCTCATAGTGATGGTTGTCGGTTAGAGAATCTCCCATTAGAGTTAAAGTTTATTTTTATATTTCACTTATTATGTTGAGTTCAGAGATGAGAAAGTAATTTGTAAAGCTTTAAATGATTTAACTTTTTTATTTCTTTACATTCAACTTGAGTACATTGTTATCTATTGTAGTCCTTTCATTCAGTTATTTGTTATTTAACTATATTACATACTCAACATTCAATGTATTGATGTCATTCAACCTGCATCTTTTAATGATGCAGATACATGTTATTAGGATCCTCAACAATAGTTTGTTGAGATCACTTAATCCGCTCGTCTGCTTATGAGTGAGTCATTGTATACATTAGAGGCTTCATATATAGACAATTTTGGAGAGTCTTTCAGTTTCAAATATGTTATTTAAAACTTATGTTTCATACTCAGTATATTCAGTGAAGTTTTGAGAATTGATAAACTATTTTTAAACATTTCTTTCAATATGATGCTTATGTATGCTTGAGTTAGTCTTCCGTTTGTAGTTAGCCAGTATGAGGGTTCGCTTGAGGGCCAACAATGGTTCTCGAGTGCCGGCTACATCCAGGGTGTAGGCTCGGCTCGTGACAAACTTGATATCAGAGCACAGAGTTCAAGTGTCCTATGGTGTGTTTGAAGCTGTGTCAAGTAGGATCTTATTTATGGTTGTGAGGGCCCCACTTCTATAAATGAGGGACTACAGACATTTAGAAAAAAATCCTTTCTTTCATACTATAAATCATGCAATAGAACCATGTCGTAAGGAGCTTATTCAAATTTGTGCGTTTCTCAGATTCATTCGACTACCCCATACTAGAGGTGGTTGAAAAGCAAAGTCAGTTCTTTATTGATGAGTTGCTGTTAGAAAAAATCTTGAGAAAGTCATGAGACTGTAAAGGTGATTAAGAGGAACCTATGAGTGAGTTAACTATTGAGTTTGAAAGAATGCACTCTTATTCATATGAATCGTGCATTTGAGCTAAAAACAAGATGTACTCCGAACTCTCTTCTCTAAACCTTGTTTCAGTTGAGACCCTTATGAGGAAGTGTGTCTTAGAGATTGGGTTGTAATTTTCACCCGAAAAATAGTATGAGTTACGAGATTATGAGAAGTAGTAGTAAAAGTGCCCTTAAATTAGAAGAATGCATGCAGATGTTCAGTAATCTAAGAAAGAGATGTAGTGATGAGACAAATTATGTTATTGTAGTCATGCACCTAGTGAGTTATTAATGAGGAGTTTTACCTTATGGATAGACAAAAAAGTGATGAGTTTGTGTATATTTTATGATTGAAGGTGGAGTAAGAGTTACTCGTATGGATAAATTAGACTATACTTTAACCAGAAGCGAGATTATGTCAATGTAACATTGTGTTAGTGAAAGCCAAGTATAGGTATTTAATAAATGAGTAGAGTACTCATGAGGTGATAGATCTAAGCTAGACTTATGATTTTTAAGGGAGAGCCCATGATATAATAGGATTATAGAACTAATTAAGTAAGGATGTATAGTAAGTGGGTAAATACTACTTAGGTTGTGAAAAAGGAATGTGACGGTATTCTATAAATATATAATTTGTGAGATAAAGATTGCCTACTTGTCATGAGATCTTAGTGGGTGAGTGTTTCTTAATTTTATCTAGTATTAATAAGTTAGTATAGTATGTGAGAAATTGTATTTATATATATGTTTAGTAATATACACTAAGCTTGAATTTGAGATGAGTATCGTGATCAAAAGAAATGGCAACATGAGGGTGATGATATTAGTTTTGAGATCTGATTTGGTAGACTTGACACAGAGAATGTGAGGAATTAAGATGTTAGTTGTAACAAATATGAGTGGTACAAGTGAGAGCTCCTATCTTTTAGAAAAGGGTAGTGAAGTGTGGCTAAGTCATAAGAGTAACAAGAGCATTAAGAGGTGTATCCGAGATTGTATGTAATAAGAGAATGTTCCAGTTAATGATTTTTCATGTGTGCCTAGATAGTATATTTGAGTTGGCAGTGAGGAATAAGTTGATGTAAGCATTATTGTTTTCCTTAAGAGTTAGATGAAGCGGTCTTATAAGCCAATGAGAAGAGGTTAATAGAAGCATCTTAGAAAAAGTATTTAGAAGGGGTCTTAATACCTGCTTATGCAGAGTTCAGTATCCATGAGATAAGCCTTTCCCAAGTATTAGAGTAAAGGGAATATAAACCAGTTTAAAGATGATGAAATAGATCTATATCTTTCAAGTGTCAGCTTCAAACCTAAGGGAGAGATGATAAGATGAGAAACTGAGTCAAGTGTGGAGAATTAGACAACGATGTATTTAGAAAGAGTTTTAGAAATATATCAATCCATTCATGCTCTAGCGTATCCCTCAATGATAGTCGTTACAACATTATGTTGATATTTTCTAATATCAAAATTGTATCTATGACCTATGCTCATACACTTCAGAGACATTCACATTGATGCTCACCTTTCAGAATGAGGGGCAAAGACTTTAGCCCATAGATCTCAATCTTATCCATAAAGTTATGGATATAAGCCTCATGATATGAACCTATTTATATAAGCATTTATGTCTCATAGTACATCCAGTCTCGAAAACTCATTATTTGATCTTAACGGCTAGAAAAATAATGTTATGTCATGCGTATTCTTATATCAGAACTCTCGAATGAATCATGCTTATGATCTTTCGCCCTAAAGCTCTTTCATTTATCCTTTTTAGTTTTGAGTGTGGTGTTGTTTATAGTAGTTGTGTGATGATAGAGAAGAGGATTACTATTTCTTATTGTGATAATGATTGTGTGTTTATTCCATCTAAGGTAATAAATGTGGAGAAAAAAGGAGATAAGGTTTTTCGATGAGTAATAAGTCAGTTCCTGGTAATAATGCATGAAAGTTCTATTGGTAGAAGTAATGAGAGAATGAGGAATTCTTATAATTATTGGTTAGTAGGAGTCCATAGAGTGGTTATAGTACTAGGCTTGAATGTGGTGTTGTTAACATATGGACAAATGCATGATGTATTAGGCGTTTCTTGATATGGGCTCAAGGTTGGTCGAATGTAGTTATAAGGAAAAGTATTCTTGGGATGGGATTCCCTATA
Source organism: Solanum piurae (assembly GCA_029582685.1). NCBI lineage: Eukaryota > Viridiplantae > Streptophyta > Magnoliopsida > Solanales > Solanaceae > Solanum > Solanum piurae. The sequence continues at coordinate 4,694 of JAJOOO010002847.1, forward strand.
GAGGTATAGAACCTAAATCTTGTGGTTTAGATAAATATAACCATCTCATGTGTAACACCTTATGAATTAGAGATTGGGCTTAGCAAACGATTTAACTTAGACGTTTGTAAGAGTAGTCATATACTCTAGTGAGAGCTATGAGTTGCAGCTAATGAGGTGTGGTATTCATAAAGGAGGGCATGACTTAGAGGTGTTGCTAGGCTTGAAAGCTAACTGTTGTATTGCTTAAGGCGTAATTTTCCTATACTTACTTCATGCCCATATTTTCTTTGTCTCATGTAAGATAACTTCAGATAGAGCGTGACTTTTTTAAAAAACAATATCGTTCTTGACTTATGTGCTATAGACAGTTCCAAACTCTTAGTATGAATCAGTTCCGCCTATATTAGTAGGCAAGTTTAGAAGTCAGAAAGATAGTAAGTGTAATTCCTTTCCTTTCCTTTCCATGCTCAGTTTAACCGTCATTCGAGGACGAATGATCCCATGAGGGAAATATTGTAACACTCCAAAAATTTCTAAGCTGAGGCCTGAACTATTCTTTATTTTGCATGTAAGGTCTTATCGGGTTATTCTTAAATTGCTCATATATGTAAGGTAAAATTCTTTAGTGTGGGAATGATTTTGGATATCAATTAAGGTTACTAAAAAACTCCCAACACAAAGTTGAGTTGAAAGTTTTCTTACCGATTAAGTTTTGATGTAAAACAACCACATCTCTTAGAATATAAAGATTTACGTGGTCCATAACCTATCAAATTAAAGGCATTAAAATATTCTTTCTAACGCCGCCTATTTCGCAACAATCCAAGTTTTGAGTAAAAAGTTATGATCATTTTAGTAACCTGATACAGTGCAGTGACGAATTAGTCGACGGAAAAACTTTAAAAAGGGTCGTTTTTGTCTTTTTACCTCTAAGAAAACCCTAAACGAATTTATTAACTAATTAAAGACCTAAAACAATCAAATTTTCATCTCTTAATTCATCATTCTCTTCTCTCTCAAATGCTAAGGTAAAACCCTAAGGAAAAAATCAAAGTCGAAGACTCTATTCAAGATTCTTTCAATCTTTTTCAAGATTTTTCTTCAAGGTATGTTTTTCTCCAAGAATTCCACCCTTTCCAACTCAAATTTCTCCATAGAATTATGAATCACAAATGAAAATCATAATTCTTGGCTATAAAGATTTCAAGAAACTAATTCAAGAATCTCAAGAAAGGTTTTCTTGATTGTTTACCTTCAAGCTAGGGTTTCAACACTTCTAATCAAGTCCTTTTTCAAGATTCTTCAATATTCTTCAAGAACCTTGTTCTTCCAGTTATGTAAGGAAATCGTAGTGTTTGAGTTCCTGTTTCTTTTTGAAATTCTATTCATAATTATTGAATTGATATATGTTATGTTGTCACGCCCCGAGGCTACCCCCTGGACGCAACACGGGACCTAGGATCACGAGTGACCCCAAGCTAACCTTGCTGGCATATCATAAGCATACTTAAAGATAAACTGAAACAATAAACACTATGCGGAAGCTTAATCATCATAAAACTGAAACGATAGGGAATACCCATATACTAACTCTGAATAGAAGTATAACTGAGAGTTTGAAATACAAATGAAAAGCCAAACTCTAACACTAAAGCTGAAACTAACTATGTCTGAAATAAAGCCTCTACTGACTAGAAATGTTGGGACATGCCCTAGCTAGATCTAGCAAAACTGAAACTAAAGCTAAAAATAAGAAAGATAATCATATCACTAGTCTTCGAAGAATAATGACTTAGCATTGATGATGCTGAACTGAAGATCGAGAACCGATCTATGCATGATCTAACTGCTGGGGAGCTGAACCTACATCACGAGAAGACGTAGTGCAGAGTATGCGTTATTACTTGAAAGGTACTAAGCATGTAGGATAGAATAAATCTGAATAATAACATAACTGAACAAGCAATAAAGCAATGGTATAATCTGAACATGATAAGGATACTGAAAGTACTGTACATGACTAAACTGAATGCAATGACCAAGTTTATAACATGCTGAGACTGAATACTAAACTATGTTGATAACATGGTCAATGCAATAGAATCTGACTGAACTGTAAGGGAGCTACTAATAATCGACATAAAACCACATGAGCTAAATGTGGAGTTCGATGTATATGCCCATCGAGAAGACCCAATATATCCTGCCAGAGGTATAGAGGCATGTTGGCATGATCACTAAAATAATGCCCACAGAGGGGACTTACAATCTACGGGGCACGTAGTTCTGGGACTTGAGGGTGATTGACCCTAGTCCACTCAGTATTATGTTTCCCATATGATTAAGTAATTAACACTTTCTGACTGAAATACTATAATACTGGATAGCTCAAAATACTGACATGCAAACTGAGAATGCAACATTAATATAATGATAATAATGCATTAAAAAACTGGGTCATGTTAATATACAACTAAATTTACTGACCAAGCATGTGTAATTCATGAACTAAAAGAACTACATAGCTAGGGTTCTGAGTTTATGCATGAATTTGGGCAAAAACAATACTACAACATGATAATATGATTTGGATCATTCTAACAGGTAAAACCCAACAATTCTAACATTCAATTAACCCTAGGTCTAGGTAACATTAAGGGAATCAAGATTCTGACTGAAATCTAGGGACCTAATGGGTGAAAGGAATCCACTAGTGAAATCCCACATACCTGGTGACGAATTTCATGGAGAAACCTTTTAATATTGAGGCTGGAACTGATGGAAACTTGTTGCGTTCTGGAACTAGGGTTGCTCGACCTATTTCTCCTCTAACGATTTAATTTTTCTAAGTTTTGATGATTGATCTGACTTAGGTAAGTTCTAGTTATGTTTGTAGGATAAAAGTGATCAAAACCACGTAGTTTAGGGGTTAAACGACGTAGTTTAGGTGTCCAACGAATAGGGTAAAAGACCAAAATAATACCACTTAAAAATCTGGAGGGGCTGACCACAGTCACTTTCACGAACCGTGAAAGGGATCACGGACCGTGGGACCGGTCGTGGTCCTTGGCCAGTAGCTATTGGTTCTGGGGGTCTTGTCCACGATCCTTACCACAGCCCGTGTGGAAGACCACAGACTGTGAAGGTCCCCATGGTCCTCACTTGGGTTGAGGTCTGGTGGCTCAGGTCTGGGGGTCTACTGGTTAGCCTTTCCTAGGGCCACCACAACCTGTCATCAGTACCATGACCCGAGAAGGGTCCGATGGTCTGATGATGGAGCTTGGTAGGGTCCACGGCCCGTGAAGGGCCCCATGGTCCACCTCTATTGGGGAGGGGCTGAACAACTGAAGTCCACGAGCAGGTCAACGGACCGTGGACCCTATCACGGTCCGTGAACCCTATCATGGTCCGTGAACCCTATCACGGTCCGTGAACCCTGTCGTGGAGCACTGGTTCAGGCAATTTTTTGCAATTTTTTTCTAGGTCTGGTTTTTGAGGTGTTACAATATCTCCCCCTTGGGAACATTCGTCCTCGAATGAAGTCTAAACTAGCTTAAATGGAGGGAAAAAGCTGCAAACCCTACCACTAATTTCTGGAAACTGATTTCTGACTGAACTAAGTTCCAAGAACATGAAAATACGCTGAAAATGCAAGAACAAGGTACTAAGACTGAATATACGCATGAATGACTGAAAAACTGAAGAGGAACTAATACCTCAAGTTGGAATGGAATCAGAAGGAAATAGGTGAGGATACTTGGCCTTCATGGTGGCTTCTGCTTCCCAAGTAGCTCCCTCTACGGACTGACTCCTCCACAAAACCTTGATTGAAGCGACTTCTTTGTTTCTCAACCTTCGAACCTGACGATCAAGAATCTCAACTGGTACCTCTTCATAAGTGATACTATCCTTAACAACCACACTTTCTAAAGGTACTATAGATGCTGGGTCACCCACACACTTCTTCAACAATGAAATGTGAAAAACCGGATGTACTGCTGCTAGTTCTGTTGGCAATTCTAACTCATAAGCCAGTTTACCAACCCTTTTCAAGATCTTGTAAGGGCCTACATATCTAAGACTGAGCTTTCCTTTCTTGCCAAATCTCATCACCTCCTTCATAGGCGACACTTTCGGGAAAACTCAATCATCAAGTTGGAACTTTAATTCCCTTCTCCTTACATATGTATAGGACTTCTGGCGACTATGGGCTGTCTTAAGTCTATCTCTAATGATTTGAACTTTCTCCATCGCATCATGAACTAAATCAGGCCCTATCAAGGATGCTTCACCTACCTCAAACCAACTAATTGGAGATCTACATCTACGCCAATACAATGCCTCATAAGGGGGCATCTGAATGCTGGAATGATAACTATTATTGTAGGCGAACTCTATAAGAGGAAGGTGACCATCCCAACTACCCTTGAAGTCGATAACACAAGCTCTCAACATGTCCTCTAAGGTCTGAATGGTACGCTCTACCTGACCATCCGTCTGCGGATGAAACGTTGTGCTAAGGTTAACCTGAGTACCAAGACCTTTCTGAAATGACTTCCAGAAATGAGAGGTAAACTGAGGACCTCTATCTGAAATGATAGACAAAGGAACCCCATGCAACCTAACTATCTCATTAATGTAAAGCTTGGCGTAATCCTCCGCCGAATTTGCAGTCTTAACCGCCAAAAAGCGCGCAGACTTAGTAACTCTATCAACAATCACCCAAATGGAGTCATACTATCTGCGAGTACGAGGTAAACCTGTAATAAAGTCCATGTTGATCACTTCCCACTTCCAAGTAGGAATGTTGATCTCTTGAGTCATACCTCCTCGTTTATGATATTCTACCTTGACTTGCTGACAATTGGGGCACTTAGCCACAAAATCCACTATATCCATTTTCATACCATTCCACCAAAAGACTTCCCACAGATCACGGTACATATTAGTGGTGCCTGGATGACTAGAATATATGGAGTTATGGGCTTCTGCAAGAATCTGCTGTCTCAACTCATCCACCTTAGGAACACATAATCGACCATGATAGCGAAACACACCATCTCCCTCTTGGGAGAAACCTCAACCTTCTGTTGATGGATTGCACCCTTTAGTTGAAGTAGTATCAGATCATTGTATTGCTTTTCTTTAACCTCCACTACCAATGATGATTCTGACCCATTCTGAACGGTTATATCACCATCTGATATGCTCATAAGACGAACTCTTAATCGAGCAAGTCTATGAACATCCCTTCCTAGTTCATTTCTTTCTTCCTCAACATGTGCTACACTACCCACAAATAGTCTAATAAGAGCATCTGCTACTACATTGACCTTACCAGGATGGTAGTGCACACTCATGTCGTAATCCTTGAGGAACTCAAGCCATCTCCTCTGGCGGAGATTCAACTCTTTCTGGGTAAACACATACTGAAGGCTCTTATGGTATGTGAACACATCTACGTGAACACCATACAAGTAGTGTCTCCAAATATTAAGTGCAAACACCACTGTTGCAAGCTTGAGGTCATGAGTTGGACAGTTCTTCTCATGCACCTTAAGCTGTCTAGAAGCATAAGCTATAACCTTACCTCGTTGCATCAACACACAACCTAGCCCGACTCTGGACGCATCACAATAGATCACATAACCGTCTGAACCCTCTGGTATAGTCAAAACATGAGTTGTAGTCAACCTAGTTTTCAGTTCTGTGAAGCTCTTCTCACAATCATCCGACCACTGAAACTTGACCTTCTTCTGCGTCAACTTAGTCATTGGAAAGGCTATGGATGAAAATTCTTCTACGAACCTTCTGTAATAATCCGCTAGACCCAAGAAACTTCTGATCTATGTAGGAGAGGTAGGTATGGGCCACTGTTTCACTGCTTCTATTTTCTGAGAATCCACTCGAATCCCTTCGCTAGACATAATATGATCAAGGAAAGCAACGGATTGCAACTAAAACTCGCATTTGCTAAATTTAGCGAATAATTGGTGATCCTTTAGAGTTTGCAGAACAACCCTCAAATGATTCGCATGTTCTTCCTCATTCCTAGAGTAAATAAGGATATCATCAATAAAGACGATAACGAATAAGTCCAAGTACTGCTTGAACACTCTGTTCATCAAATCCAAGAGAGTTGAAGGAGCATTGGTTAGTCCAAATGACATAGCTACAAATTCATAATGACCATACCGAGTTCTGAAGGTTGTCTTTGGAATGTCACTATCTCTGACTCTTAGCTGATGATAACCCGATCTGCGGTCTATCTTTAAGAAATGACTAGCACCCTGAAGTTGGTCAAACAAGTCATCAATCTTGGGGATGAGATACTTATTCTTGATTGTGACCTTGTTCAACTGCCTATAGTCAATGCACATTCTAAGAGAACCATCTTTCTTCTTCACGAACAATACTGGTGCACCCCATGGGGAAATACTGGGTCTGATGAAGCCCTTATCTAGAAGGTCTTTCAACTGCTCTATCAATTCCTTAAGCTCTGTTGGAGCTATTCTGTAAGGAGGAAAAGAGATAGGCTGGGTATCTGGAAGGATATCAATTCCAAAGTCGATTTCCCTTTCGGGAGGAACTCCGAGAAGATCTTATGGGAAAACTTCTAGGAACTCATTCACTATTGGGACCGACTCAAGAGTTGGGGTTTCAGAGCTAGAATCCTTAACCCGAACTAGATGATAGAGATAACCCTTAGAGATCATCTTTCTGGCCTTAAGGTAAGAAATGAATCGACCCATAAACGCTAAGCTACTACCCTTCCATTCTAAGATTAGTTCGCCTAGAAACTAAAAACGAACAATCCTAGTTCTACAATCGACTGAGGCATAACATGAATGTCACTAATCCATGCCTAAAATTATATCAAAATCTACCATTTCTAACTCTACAAGATCTGCTGAGGTGACTTTCTGGGAGACTGTGACAGGGAAATTTCTGTATACCCGTCTAGCTATAATTGGGTCACCAATTAGAGTAGAGACTGAGAAGTGTTCTGAGAGAGTTTCTGGATGAACATCAAAGTTTATTACTATATAAGGAGTTACAAAAGACAAAGTAGCCCATGTTGTCTTTCCACTGAGTGAACTATATGTGAGCCACATCCTTAAGCTGGTAGGATGCCAATTCCACGCTATCACTACAGTCACTTGCATCACTCTAAAGATTTTCTTAACCTCATTAATGAACTTATGTTAGTCTTCACCAACTTGCGACCCTAAAAACTCAGACGGATTCATCCTAATAAAATCTCAAACTCTATCTGCCACTGATCCACCATTTATTAGTAGGAACTGGAATGTACTGATTGTTCTAGTTGGTCATACTCAAAGTCAAAAGCTTAATCGCATTCTGAAACTTTGCGTTCGAAACCTCATGGTCTGGGACTAGATGAACTGCATTAGCATTGAACGCATTAACATTTCTTGCGTAAGCTCTACGAGGAGGCATGAACTTTGGCGCATAACGATGGATTAGAAGGACATATCATACCAACGCACGATAAGAATATCAAGAAAGTGAAGTTTTCCTAAAACACTTCGTAACCTCCCTATCATAAGATGTGGTGCACTTCACACCCATGAAAAGGACTCTACTTAGTGCGGCTTTTCAGACATCCTAGGTCTCTTAAACTTAGTGCTCTGATACCAAATTTTTCACTCCCCGAGTCTATCTCCTAGACGCAACACGGGACCTAGGTTCACGAGTGACCCAAGCTAACCCTGCTGGCATATCATAAGCATACTTAAAGATAAACTGAAACAGTAAACACTATGCGAAAGCTTAATCATAATAAAACTGAAACAATGGGGAATACCCATATACTAATTCTGAATAGAAGAAAGACTTAGAGTTTGAAACACAAATGAAAAGTCAAACTCTAACACTAAAGCTATGTCTGAAATAAAACCTCTACAGACTAGAAATGTTGGGACATGCCCCAACTAGATCTAGCAAAACTGAAACTAAAGCTAAAAATAAGAAAGATAAGCATATCACTAGTCCTCGAAGAATGATGACTCACCACTGATGATGCTGAACAAAAGATCAGGAACCGATCTATGCGTGATTTGACTACTGGGAGTTGAACCTACATCACGAGAAGACGTAGCATAAAGTATGCGTCAGTACTTGAAAGGTATTGAGGATGCATGATAGAATAAATCTGAATAATAATATAACTGAACAAGCAATAAAGCAATGGTATAATCTGAACATAATAAGGATACTGAAAGTACTGTACATGACTAAATTGAATGCAATGACCAAGTTTATAACATGCTGAGTCTGAATACTGAACTATGATGATAACATGGTCAATGCAATAAAATATGACTGAATTGTAAGAGAGTTACTAATAACCCACATAAAACCACATGAGCTAAATGTGGAGTCTGATATATACGCCCATCGAGAGGACCCAATATACCCTGCCAGAGGTATAGAGGCATGCTGGCATGATCACTAAAATGATGCCCACAGAGAGGACTTACAACCTACGGGGCACATAGTTCTGGGACTTGAGGGTGACTGACCCTAGTCCACTATGTATTATGCTTCCCATATGATTAAGTAATTAACACTTTATAACTGAAATGTTGTAATACTAGAGAGCTCAAAATACTGACATGCAAACTGAGAATGCAACATTAATATACTGATAATAATGCATTCGAAAACTGGGGCATGTTAATATACAAATGAATTTACCGACCTAACATGTGTAACTCATGAACTAAAAGAACTACATAGCTAGGGTTCTGAGTTTATGCATGAATTTGGGCAAAAACAATACTACAACATGATAATATGATTTGGATCATTCTAACAGCTAAAACCCAACAATTCTAACATTCAAGAAACCCTAGGTCTAGGTAACATTAAGGGAATCAAGATTCTGACTGAAATCTAGGGACCAAATGGGTGAAAGGAACCCACTAGTGAAATCCCACATACCTGGTAAAGAATTTCATGGAGAAACCTTTCAATTTTGGGGCTGGAACTGATGGGAACTCGCTGCATTTTTGAACTAGGGTTGCTTGACCTCTTTCTCCTCTTGCGCTCTAATTTTTATAAGTTTTGATGATTGATCTGAGTTAGGTAAGTTCTAGTTATGTTTCTATGCTAAAGGTCCCCGTGGTCCTCACTTGGGCTAAGGTCTGGTGGCTCAAGTCTGGGGGTCTACTGGTTGGCCTTCCCTAGGGCCACCACGGCCCGTCATCAGTACCAAGGCCCGTGAAGGGTCCCGTGGTCTGATGATGGAGCTTGGTAAGGTCCTGCCTACATTCCACGAGCACCAAGACGGCTCGTGAGGTGGTCCACGACCCATGAAGGACCCTGTGGTCCACCTCTGCTGGGGAGGGGCTGAACAACTGAAGTCCATGGGCAGGTCAATGGACCGTGGACCCTATCACGGTTCGTGAACCCTGCCGTGGAGCACTGAATTAGGAGATTTTCGGTAAATTTTTTCTAGGTCTGGTTTTTGAGGTGTTACATATGTATTGAAATTCTTAGGTTGATTCGTTCATGTCTATATTTCAACATGAACCATATGAATTGAGTATTCTTGACATGACTAGTATCATTTAGTTTTGAGTTCCGAGTTCTTGAGTCCTTGAGTTGTTGCGTTCTTGACTTATAAGTACTGAGTTTCCATATTGTTTTTAAGACCCCTAAGTTGAGTCATTCATGTCCATAATTCCGCATGAACCCTATGAATTGAGTTATAAATTTTGATAAGCTTTGTAAAGCCAACATTTGAGTTTTGAACTGAGTTTTTGAGAAAGTAAAGATGAGTTTTGAGAAAGAGATTTTAAAAAAATGATTAGTATGACAGTCAAGTATGCCATCAATGTTTAAGCAGTATGGTATCTAGATATACCATCAAGGTTTATGCAGTATGACTTCTCGAGTCATCAATGATCATATCATAATATAATTATGATATATTTTTGAGAAAGAATTTTTAAGTATGAATTGAGCATGAGTATAAGGGAACTAAGTATTCCCAAATGTATCAGTCTTTACATTGAAAAAAGAGAAACTTTGATTTCTAAATGAGTTAAGAGTTCAAAAGATATTTCAAGAGCAATTACCTCTTTTAAGATGGTAGTTTAAGTAATTATCTCAAACCAGAGGAAGAATTATGTTTTTAAACATATGAGTATGAGTTATATATATTATTGGGAGTAGTATTGAGCACCGATATTGTAACACCCCGTATCCAAAGCAAGCCAAATTGCAGATTTCAAAAGCTACAAGTGCCACCTACGGGCACCACCTATGGACCATATGGTGACCCACGGTCCGTGCTGGTGGTTCTTGGTTCACACCTGTAGCCTCCTTGAAAATTCGGTTAAGGGTCAACCCACGGTTAAGACCTACGAATCATAGGAGGACCCATAGTTCGTCTTGCAGGTCCGTGGTTTTCACCCGTGACCCTCCACCCAGAAACCTCAGATAAATCGGCTAAGTGTTGACCCACGGCTGGACCTACGGTACGTAGGTCAGGTCACGGACCGTGGTCCGTGTCCGTGGATTGATGCCTTAGAAGCCCAACTTCAATTACGAATGACGGTCGACCACGACGGACCGTCATTCAATATACGGTCCGTCAGTCACTCCAACAGTAGTTAAGTCGAGGGTAGTTTGTTCTTTTCCTTATTTGTTTGACCCCTAAACTACGTCATTTAGACCCTAAATTATGAGGTTTTAGTCAATTTAAGCCTAGAAAAATAACTAGAACTTACCTAAGTCAAATCATTAATCAAACTTAGAAAAATTAGAGCGTAAGAGGAGAAAAGAAGTCAAGAACCTTAGTTCAAGAACGCAACAATATTTCATCAGTCCCAGCCCCAAAATCGAAAGATTTCTCCATGGAATTCGTCACCAGGTATGTGAGATTTCACTAGTGGGTTCCTTTCGCCCATTAGGTCCCTACATTTCAGTCAGATTCTTGATTCCCTATTATCAACTAAACCTAGGGTTTCTAGAACTTCAACAGATTATCATGAATTAGTTATTTTCATGTTTCAAATTAGATTATCATGTTATTACTTCATTTCTCGCATGAATTTCAGAACCCTAGCTATGTATCTCTTTAGTTCTTGAATTACACATGCTAGGTCAGTTATTTCAGTATTTCAGAAATACTTGCCTTAGTCTTAAATGCGTCATTATCAATATATTAATATGTATTCTCAGTTTGCATGTCAGTTTTGAGCTATCTAATATATTACAGAAATTCAGTCATAATGTGTTAATCATTTAATCTATTGGGAGTAGCATAATACCGAGTTGGACTAGGGTCAGTCACCCATATAGTCCCAGAACTACGAGCCACGTAGGTTGTAAGTCCCCTCTATGGGCATCATTTTAGTGATCACGCCAGCATGCCTCTACACCTTTGGTCGGGTGTATTAGGTCTTCTCAAATGGGTGTATACATCGGACTCCACATTTAGCTTAAGTGGTTTTATTATCGGTGATTAGTAGCTCCCACAGTTCAGTCAGACTCCATTGCACTAACCACATTTCAGTATAATCAGTATTCAGCATCAGCATGTCTAAATTTGGTCATTGGATTCTGTTAGCTCAGTATTCAGTATCTATATCATGTTCAGATTATACTCTTACTTCATTGCTTGTTCAGTTATATGTTTGTTTCAGCTTTACTCTATCATGCATGCTTAGTACCTTTCAAGTACTGACGCATACTCTGCGCTACATCTTCTTGTGATGTAGGTTCAGATTCTCAGCATCCAGATCACGCTTAGATAGGTTTTCAATCTCCAGTTCAGCAACATCAGTGGTGAGTACTTATTCTTCGAGGACAATAGTCATATTATCTTTCAGATTTTAATTTTTTAGTTTCAGTTTTGCTAGACTTAGCTGGGGAATGTCCCAGCACTTCCAGTCAGTTAGAGGCTATTTTCAGACATAGTTAGATTCAACTTAGTATTTCAGTTTGACATTTCTTTTGTATTGAAACTCTCTGATTTGATATATTCAGTTTAGTGTATGGGTATTCTCTATCATTTCAGATTTACTTATTATTAGCTTCCGCATCAATTATTATTATTCTTAGTATGCTCATGTCATCCCAACAGGGTTAGCTTGGGGTCACTCTTGATCTTAGGTCCCGTGTCTACATCTCGGAGGTAGCTCGGAGCGTGACAAACTTGGTATCAGAGCACTAGGTTTAATTATCCTAGGATGTCTGAAAATTCACACTAGGTAGAGTTATGTTCATAGGTGTGTAGTGCGCACCACACCTAATGAGAGCGAGGCTACAAAGTGTATTAGGAAAATCTTCATTTTCTTGTTACTCTTATCGTGCGTAAGGTATGATCTAATTCTATTCTGACTCGACGTTCTACATTGCAGTGATCATGCTTCCTCGTAGAGCTAACGCCAGGAATGCGAATGTTAGGAATGCAAACGCAGCTCCTCCAGTCCCAGATCAAGAAGTTTCGAATGCAGAATCTGGAACACCATTCAGATATTGCCTCAGAGTGTGGTCGACCAGAATAATCAACGGGCTCCAGTTCCGGCCAATGCTAATAATGGGTCAGTTGCAGCCAGAGTGCGAGACTTTGTTAGGATGAATCCGCCAGAATTCTTAGGATCACAGATTGGTGAGGATCCCTAAAACTTCATTGATGAGGTCAAAAAGATCTTTGAAGTGGTCGGGTTAAGTTAGCATCTTACCAACTTAAGGATATGGCTCACATCTGGTATACTCAGTTGAAAGAGAACATGGGTACAAATGCAACTCTTATCACTTGGGATTGCTTTAGTGAGACCTTTCTGGATAGGTTTTTCCCAAGAGAGCTAAGGAAGGAAAAAGCGCAGGAATTTATGAACTTAAGGCAATGAAACATGGAAGTCCAAGAGTATGGGATCAAGTTTACCCAACTCTACAGGTGTTCCTCACATGGTTGCTGATTCCAGGGTTCAGATGAATAAGTTTCTATATGGAGTGTCAGACTTAGTGAAGACAGAGTGTAGAAATGCTATTTTGCTAGAAAATATGAACATCTCTAGGCTCATGACTCATGCTCAGTAAGTTGAGAGTGATAAGCTTAAGGAACATGCTAAGGAAAATAAGAAGGCTAGAACTGGAAACTATGAGTATTCTCAACAGAAATTGGGTGGTGGAAATTGCTCGTAGGGTTAGCAGAAATTTTCAGCTCCAGCAACTTCATCAGCTAGTGTTCCGTCCTCCAAGTTCGGACAAGATCAGAAAGGTAGGGCATCAGACTCTAAGTCTCATGGAAGTGTTTAAGGTACAAAAACCTACCCAACTTTCCCTGAGTGTGGTAAGAACTATTCAGGCGAGTGCCTTGCAGGAAATGAGAGATGCTTTGGGTGTGGTCAGTCTGGTCACAGGTTGAGGTATTGTCCTTCTAAGCAGGGTCAATGAGGTAATAATGGTAGAGCTCAGTCTACAACTTCAACAGCACCAACAAGTCATCCAACTCAGCAGGGTAACTCATCTGGTACAGGTGGCGGACAACGCTAGAACAGGCTCTATGCTCTTCAGGCTCGCCATGATTAGGAAGATTCTCCTGATGTAGTCATTGGTACGTTACGAGTCTTTAATCTCGATGTTTATGCTTTGTTAGATCCAGGGGCTACTCTTTCCTTTATAACTCCTTATATAGAAGTTAAGTTTGATGTTAGTCCAGAAACTCTCTCAGAACCCTTCTCAGTCTCTACTCCAGTCGGTGACCTAGTTATAGCTAGACGGGTATACATAAATTGCCCTGTCATAGTCTTCCAGAAAATCACCTCAGCAGATCTTTTAGAGTTAGAAATGGTAGACTTCGATGTCATTCTAGGCATGGATTGGTTACATTCCTATTTTGCCTCAGTCAATTGTAGAACTAGGATTGTTCGTTTTTCAGTTTCCAAACGAACCAATCTTAGAATGAAAGGGTAGTAGCTTAGAGCCTATGGGTCAATTCATTTCTTACCTTAAGGCCAAAAAGATGATCTCTAAGGGTTATCTCTATCATCTAGTTTGGGTTAAGGATTTAAACTCCGAAACATCAACTCTTGAGTCAGTTCTTGTGGTTAATGAGTTTCCAGAAGTGTTTCCAGAAGATCTTCCCATAGTTTCTCCCGATAGGGAAATCAACTTTTGAATTGATCTCTTTCCATATACCCAACCTGTCTCTGTTCCTCCTTACAGAATGGCTCCAGCTGAGCTTAAGGAATTGAAAGAGCAGTTGAAAGACCTTCTAGATAAGGGCTTCATCAGACCTAGTATTTTGCCATGAGGATGTACCAGTTGAGATTCTTGATCGTCAGGTTAGAAGGTTGAGAAACAAAGAAGTTGCTTCAGTCAAGGTTTGGTGGAGGAGTCAGTACGTAGAGGGAGCTACTAGGGAAGCAGAAGCAACCATGAAGTCCAAGTATACTCACATCTTTCCTTCTGATTCCACTCTAGCTTGAGGTAATAGTTCCTCTTTAATTTTTCAGTCATTCATGCATAAAATCAGTCTTAGTATCAAGTTCCTTCAGTTTGTACTTGCATTTTCAGCGTATTTGCATGTTTTTGGAACTTAGTTCAGTCAGAAATCAGTTTCCAGTGTTTAGTGGTAGGGTTGCAGCTCATCCCCTTCATTTCAGCTAGTTTAGTCTTCATTCGAGGACGAATGTTTCCAATGGGGAGATAATGTAACACCCCGTATCCGAAGCAAACCAAATTGTAGATTTCAGAAGCTACATGTGCCATTTATGGGCACCACCTACGGACCGTATGGTGACCTACGGTCCGTGCTGGTGGTCTGTAGTTCACACCTGTAGCCTCCCCCAGAACTTTGCCCAAAAATTCAGCTAAGGGTCGACCCACGGTCAAGACCTACGGACCGTAGGAAGACCCACGGTCCATCCTGCAGGTCCGTGGTTTGCACCCGCGACCCTCCTCCCAGATACCTCAGATGAATCGGCTAAGTGTTGACCCACGGCCGGACCTACGGTCAGGTCACGGATCGTGGTCCGTGTCCGTGGATCGATGCCTCAGAAGCCCAGCTTTAGTTACGAACGACGGTCGACCAGCACGGACCGTCATTCAATCGATGGTCTGTTAGTCCCATCCGTCAGTCAGTCCGACAGAAGTTAAGTCGGGGATCTTTTGGTCTTTTCCTTATTCGTTTGACCCCTAAACTACGTTGTTTAGACCCTAAATTATGAGGTTTTAGTCAATTTAAGCCTAGAAACATAACTCTAACTTTCCTAAGTTAAATCATTAATCAAACTTAGAAAAATTAAAGCGTAAAAGGAGAAAAGAGGTCAAGAACCCTAGTTCAAGAACGCAACAAGATTACATCAGTCCCAGCCCCGAAATCGAAAGATTTCTCCATGGAATTCGTCACCAGGTATGTGGGATTTCACTAGTTGGTTCCTCCGCCCATTAGGTCCCTAGATTTCAGTCAGATTCTTAATTCCCTATTATCAACTAAACCTAGGGTTTCTAGAACTTCAGCAGATTATCATGAATTAGTTATTTACATGTTCCAAATCAGATTATCATGTTATTACTTAGTTTCTCGCATGAATTTCAGAACCATAGCTATGTATTTTTTTAGTTCTTGAATTACACATGCTAGGTCAGATATTTCAGTATTTTAGATATATTTGCCCCAGTCTCGAATATGTCATTATTAGTATATTAATATGCATTCTCAGTTTGCATGTCAGTTTTGAGCTATCTAGTATATTACAGAAATTTAGTCATAATGTGTTAATCATTTAATCTATTGGGAGTAGCATAATACTGAGTTGGACTAGGGTCAGTCACTCATATAGTCCCAGAACTATGAGCCATGTAGGTTGTAAGTCCCCTCTGTGGGCATCATTTTAGTTATCACGCCATCATGCCTCTACACCTTTGGCCGGGTGTATTGGGTCCTTTCGATGGGGCGTATACATTGGATTCCACATTTAGCTCATGTGATTTCATTATCAGTTATTAGTAGCTCCCACAATTCAGTCAGACTCCATTGCATTGACCACATTTCAGTATAATTAGTATTCAACATCAGCATGTCTAAACTTGGTCATTACATTCTGTTAGCTCAGTATTCAATATCTATATCATGTTGATCACATTATACTCTTGCTTCATTGCTTGTTCAGTTATATGTTTATTTCAGCTTTACTCTATCATGCATGCTCAGTAACCTTTCAAGTACTGACGCATACTCTGCGCTACATCTTCTTGTGATGTAGGTTCAGATTCTCAGCATCCAGATCACGCTTAGATCGGTTCCCGATCTCCAGTTCAGCAGCATTAGTGGTGAGTCCTCATTCTTCGAGGACAATAGTCATGTTATCTTTCAGATTTCATTGTTTTAGTTTCAGTTTTACTAGACTTAGCTGGGGCATGTCCCAGCACTTCTAGCCAATTAGAGGCTATTTTTAGACATAGTTAGATTTAGCTTAGTATTTGAGTTTGACATTTCTTTTGTATTGAAACTCTCCGATTTGATATATTCAGTTTAGTATATGGGTATTCCCCATCATTTTAGATTTACTTATGATTAGCTTCCGCATCAGTTATTATTATTCTTAGTATGCACATGTCATGCCAACATGGTTAGCTTGGGGTCACTTGTGATCCTAGGTCCCGTGTCTGCGTCTCGAGGGTAGCTCGGGGTGTGACAGATATGGGGATGAGTTCAGACAACTCAAAATCCTCATAAACCAAGTATGCCAACATGGGTAAATGATCATACTTTTTAGATGATTCCTTATTGCTTTTAAGCATAACTTAGTGGATTCACTTAGTTGAGGTGTTCTATACCTCGACAAGGTATATGATAGTTCTGGCAGCGTGGGCGATACATTGTATCATCACTTAGCTCATAGTGATGGTTGTCGGTTAGAGAATCTCCCAATTAGAGTTAAAGTGTATTTTTATATATCACTCATTATGTTGAGTTCAGAGATGAGAAAGTATTTTGTAAATCTTTAAATGATTTAACTCCTTTATTTCTTTACATTCAACTTGAGTACATTGTTATCTATTGCAGTCCTTTCTTTCAGTTATTTGTTATTCAATTATATTACATACTCGTACATTCAATAAAAGATGTCATTTAACCTGCATCTTTTAATGATGCAGATACAGGTTATTAGGATCCTCAACAAGAGTCTGTTGAGATCACTTCATCCGCTCGTCTACTTATGAGTGAGTCCTTGTATACATTAGAGTCTTCATAGATAGACAATTTTGGAGAGTCTTTCAGTTTCAAATATGTTATTTAAAACTTATGTTTCATAGTCAGTATATTCAGTAATTATCCATAACTCATACCTCTCTAATTTTTTGTCCTTCTTCTGATTACAATTACAAAATAATAATATTTTTTATATATTTTAAGTTTTTTTATATTTATTATTTAATTTATTTAAAAGGTTTTTTTTCCTTTTTTCTTCTTTAAATCAATTATTTTATTATAATTGTATCACTTAATTTATTACAAAAACTATATATAATATAAAGCAAAATAAAGCTAGATAAGAACATCTGTATAATAATAATAAAAAATAATAATAATAATAATAATAATAATAATAACAATAACAATAACAATAGCTAATAACAATAGCAATAGCAATAGATAATAATAAAAATAATAATAATAATAATAATAATATTAATAATAGTAATAATAATCAAAATACTAAATAATAATCAAAATAAAATAATAATAATATTAATAATAGTAATAATAATCAAAATACTAAATAATAATAAAAATAAAATAATAATAATAATAATAATAATAACAACACCAACAACAACAATAACAATAGAAATAGCAATAGATATAACAATAGCAATAGCAATAACAATAGCAATAGCAATAGCAAAAGCAATATATAATAACAATAGCAATAGCAAAAGCAATATATAAAACAATAGCAATAGCAATAGCAAAAGCAATATATAATAACAATAGCAATAGCAAAAGCAATATATAATAACAATAGCAATAGCAATAGCAATAGCAATAGCAATAGAAAAATAATAATAATAATAATAATAATAATAATAATAATAATAATAATAACCCCAGGTGAGGGAGGACCCGGATAGTAAGGGCTTTCATGTATTTTAGTCAGGCTAAGACTATGTTAGTAAAGGTTCCTAATAGTCTGATTGTGCGATCCGTTTTCACTTTGGTATCAGAGCCATGGACTTATAGTAACTATATGTGTTATAGTTCAACACAGTTTGTTTTTATGAATATCATAAAAAAGAAATGTACTGTTAAAAACAGTAAGAAGGAGGAATATAATATACCTCAACAACTTGACATTTTTAATAGATGGAGTATTCCTAAGATTGCACCCAAGATCATATACCAGATGGGTACTTTTGAGAAACTAGGTCTCAAATAGGTGGTTAAAACCACAGAGGAAACTATCACTATTGATAGTGAGAACCAAACTTTTAGATTATTATCTTATAATGATTTAGCCCCTTATAGGGATATTTATCGTTTTATGCATATCAGTTTTTTACAAGTGGATTTTAAGCTCCTTACTTTGCGTGGTCTACCTGAAAGTTTTATAGCAGCTTTACGTGATGGTATAAATTATAATTGGAAGAAATCTTTGATAGGTATCATTCAAACTAGTCTAGCTTATGGACCAGTTTATTTTAATGTGTATCCTAATTTGCAGATTTCTTTACAAGATGATAACTCTTTAAGTGCTCTTATGCTTAATGTTAAGCTTAATGGTTATGATTATATACCAGGTACTGAAGTTATCTGTATTTGTTATAGAATTTATTATAAACTTTTGCATACTTTGAATCCTATGTGCAAAATGATTGATTTCAAAAATGAAACTATTCTTATTGAAACTAATTTTGATAAATATAAGGTTGTCACTAGAAGACCTATCAAGTGGGGAAAAAATAGATTTTCGACAAGAATGGGTTATTGAAAGTGCAACTCAACCCAAAAATAGCATTAATTTTGAGATTTCTGAAATTGAACAATTGAATGATGGAACTGTTAAAATAAGATTTTCTGATCTTGTCAGCATGCATAATAGCATTGACAATCGTAGCATGTCTTCTCGGATGACTAGATCAAATTCTTCATATATTTCTCCTATTGATTATATTGTACATGTTCCTTCTCGTGCATCTACGTCTCAAATTAGAGAAACCTATAGATGTGACGATAAAAAAATTGATAAAGACAATATAGCTCGACCTGTTCATAGGCCTAGCTCAGATTTAGATATAACTGAATCTGAAATGAATTTTCCAGATAGAATAACTGGTTAATATGTGTTTATGGTGTCTGATAAAATTATTGATTTTAGTCCGGGTTCTCCGGCAAGAGCTCGTATCGCTAAAGATTTTCAGCGAAAAAATGAAAGCTTTTTGGAAGATGATTCTTCAGAAATTTTAATAAAGAAGAACAATATGATTTCCAAGAAGAATTTTACAAGGATATAATTGATTCTGGAATAAATCGTTTAGTTGCATTTGTTCCATGGTTTATGTGTAAACATGTTCATAACTATATTTCTATGCTTGAAAGATATTTTACTTTAAGCAATGGAGAAATTACTAAATCAGTTTTTCCTCCTCAACAGTCTTTCCAAATTAATAAAAAGAAATATTTTGTCCAGTCACTATATTTAAAATGATTTTTAAAGACAATTAATTAATGGTGACAACTTAATTGTCGTTTAACATATTTTTTTAAAAGGCAATTGACTAAGCGTCTACTTTATTAAAATAAATAGTTTACTCAAGTAGATTTTCATTACTATTATTTTTCCTTTGACTTCTTCAACTTGCCCCCACCAACATTATTTTGTGCGGGAAAAAAAGGAGTAATTAGTATGAATCTTGTGAAAAACGTGCTTGTCGTCCAAAAAGCAAATATTACTTTGTTATTGTCTTCCTAGTAATCACCAATGCACAACTAATATCAACGATATCGGCGGGAGTTTCAATTTATTTATGTTTGTGTAGGTTAATGACCCACCTAATTTATTGATTGAACACATTTTAACCCATTTAGTTCAGCCCAATTTTAAAACTGGAGTGATATGCAATTCATATTGGAGAAATTTTGTCTATATTTTTATTTTTCAAAAAATTAATTTGATATACTTTTTTATAGTCATAACATAAGAGAATTTTTTTTATTAGGTAATAAAAATATATTATAAGAAAACTAACTTTAGATTTTAAAATTTAATAAGAATTAGGCGAGTTGAGTTATGACTCGGTTCTTAGCTCATTACACCAATCAACTTTAATTCAAATAACATTAAAGCATGTCAATGACTCCCTTCCCTTTGTTAACTAATTCACTTTGATATTCTCGAGTTCAGTCTAATTCGCTTATTTGACACCCCTGATATAAGATATAAGATGAATATTTTTGTAGTTTAATAAAAGCATTTCCCTAATATAAGTAATCGTCATGTTACAGTATACCCCATGAATACATCTCCCCATCTATTTGACGTGAAATGTTTTCTCTTTTTTTCAACAAGAAGAAAAGTGACTTATAAGTTATTGGGGCATGAATCATTAATTCATCAATTCAGGACATACCTTTTTTTTTTCAAAAAGAAGAAAAGTGAAAATGTTATTGAGTATAATGATAATCTTTGTCTAAAGATTTCATGATTTTTATAGTGATGTGTTGTAATATATTTATATTGTTATTTGACGTTTTGATCTCATTTAGCTGATAAATAAAAGTAGGTTAAAAAGTTTGTTTGATAATTTTGTGTATCAAGAAGAAGAAATGTATTTATTAACTAAAAAAGGTAGAAGTGTACGGATGCAAAAAAAAAAGGGCAAACATTAGTAGTCTTTTAATTTCTCGTGAAGTTATGATCATATGTGGTAGACCATTTAAATTCAGTTTTTTTCCTTTTAGATGATTATTCATACTTCAAATTTATTATGTGCATGACATTGATTATGATTATCATAAATATTTTAATTATTTGTATACATAATATATTTCTTACAAATATTATTACACAATATTTGATTATGAGTGGTAATTTATAAAGAGTGCACTAATATAATGAATATAATTGTTGTTATGATAGATCAATATTATTATAAAAAAAAGTAAAATATAACATAAAAAATCAATTTCGAATTAAGAAACTAAGTTTATTAAAATGAATTATTATTACTATAAGAAATAATAGCTATAACAAAGTGTGACTCCATTTTATTATTCTCCCCAGTATATATGCAAGTGTACGTGGTCGCGCCAGTAATATAGATTTTTGAAGAAACGAGTTATCGTTCCCAAGGGACTTATGATTAATTTATATTTAACACTTAATTCTACAAATAAATGTGAAAGTAACATTTTCAAAGAGTTGATGATTGATTGTTAACTACTACTAATTATGAACTAAATGAAAGTAACTAATTGTGAATGATTTTGATATAATGTTTCAAGCAAGTTTAAAGCAATTCCAGAGCTGCAGCATATACTGAATATCACGTATCATGCATATTATTGGCATAGAACTAATTTCAGTTGTCAAGTTACTGGTTTATAGGGTTAATTATATGAGTCGGGCTATACACCTCTCGTCGCCTACCCCAATTAGCTACCTAACTACATCGTTGAGCGGGGATACATAAACTAATTGGCGAGCATTTATATATCATCCTACTTCGTAACCAAGCGAGTTGTTCGTCCGGGCGTCACTCCTGAACACAAATCACCTCGACTTAACGGGTCGATCAAGATCTCTATATCCTCTGGTCTATCTAACCTCTCCTCTCTCGATTTTAAGGTTAAACAATAGATTTATCTCTAGATGGCCAGTCAAGAAATACTAAAACAAAAATATATAAGTAACTTATAATGACTACCAAGAATTAATTCATAAAGCCTTTAATAATCAACATTCGATTCGTAGCTACAGCCCCAGAACTAGGACGTTTAGCTACTCATGCTATTAGAAAAAAAGAAAATATAATAGTTCATGCAATTTCCTGGAAAATAGAAGAGTTTAGAAGATCAACGCCTATTACAAACTTGAATTCTTGCCCTTGCACACTAAATTAAAAATCGAACACTAACAATGGAGTCCTAAGGATCTATTTATAATAGTTAGAAACAATAGAGTCAAATTCTACTTCAACTAGGAGTCCTTTTTAAATCAACTTTCGCCAAAACTCCACAATAGACTGGGGCATCACGCCCAATTCGCACCTAGCAGGCTGGCGCGCCGCGCTGTCAGTGCGCCCAAATGTAGCCCCAGTAAAAAAAAACTGGCGCGTCGCGCCTGGCCTGCGCCAATGGTGCTGGGGCACCGCACCTGATCTTTGCTCCTGGCGTCGCTTTTCATCTTTAATTCCTTTTTCTTCCTTGACTCAATCACTTCCCTTAGGAACCCTGCAAAATTGCTAATCATGTATGTTAGTATGCAATCTTAAGCCAAAATATGCTAGTTAGATTAGTGAATGTCCTAAAACTTACGTTAAAGATGGTTAATTTGTAGTAATTGGGCATATAAACATGCCCAAGATCATTACACATAATTGTTGAGAGGAATATATAGAGAAGAAATATATTAGAGGATATATTGGCTAAAAGTTTGTTTGAGTTATTAATAAATTAAAAGTAATTGATAAGCATGCATCAAGTGCTAAAAAAAATTAGATGCTAGCTGAAGTTCATTTTATAAAAAGTAAATACATAAAAAATCATCTAAACTATTACTCATTTGTAAGTTCTATACTTAAACAGAAAAAGTAAAAGTAAAAACCAAAAACAAAAAAAGGTCAACATGAAGGAAGAATAATAAAATCAAAGTTAAAAGATGATATGAAATGGATGAAGTAAAAATTTAAGATTTTTAAGAAATTCTATAATTTTTAAAGTAATTAATTGAGGGTATAATAAGTAAAAAATGTCCTTTCTTGATTTGTCAAAATGGACAAGTAATTTGGACAAGTAAAAAAGGAAAAGTGGACAAGTAATTATTATTAAACTGAGTTCATAGAGCAAATAAAGATAATTTAATTAAATTACTCTTTTAGTGAATATTTTCTTAAGGAACGTGTAAAAAAAACGTGACAAATAAAATAGAATGGAGGGGTACAATCACATACACATTATAGTCCCACAAGGTCTAAAAAATGGAATACAACTCTTTGGTATTTTTTTGTTACGTAAAACTTTCTTTATTTAATAAGGGTAAAATTGGATAAATATCATGAATGACTTATTTATTATGTGAAACTCCACTTATTTTGAAACGAACGAATTAGTTCTTAAATCGCACTGCACGAATGCGTTTTATTCTCTCAATGCAAAGTCTATTCTCATAGGCTAAATCTAGATTTTAACTGATGAGTCTAATCCAAAAAAAAAAACAATTGGTCTTTGTTTTTTTTCTTTTCTTTTACCACTAATTAATGCTCTTCTTATTTATTTTGAAATGAATTGTACACCTTCATATCTATTGAGATCAAATCAAAATCAAATAGTTCCATTTTTTCCAAATTTTTGTGAGTAGTACTTGACATTTATGAAGAATCGTGATAAAAATAGAATGAATCAGTTCTGCAAGCCACTTAACGAAAATAATGAAACAAATTAGAATAATATATAAACGTGTTTTTTAATTTGATCACATTCATTATTTGTTCAATTTTATACAATTTTAAATGTCTATTTGTGCACAATCAAAGTAGAAAGGCATAAATATTAACTGAGGCTAAGTTAAAGCGCATATATGTATTATCCCTATTAAATTTTTACTAGGTACAAATATTCTGAATTATTATTGTGAACTAGCCATTTTTTGTGCCAAAAGACTAAAATGCATGCAAGGAATGAGACATAATATCTTCTCTCCTCAAAAGAACTATGTGAATAGGAGTGGTCAGTGGACATGTCCACCCCTTGACGTTTTGACGCACCTCGACTGATTTTACGAGATATCTATTATCTCTTACCAGCAACACATATTAGATAGTTATGTTCATCAAGGCTAGAATTGGTAAATAGTCATAAGAGATCATTTCCATGATCTAATTAATTCAATTTACCCCTTAATTATCCCTAGCCAGCAAAACATGTATCCAACATAATCTTGGCTAGCATATATACCATCAAATAATACAATTTCTTTTCATCAATGTATATGGGACATCCGAGATAAATAAAAAGAAATATTTTGTCCAGTCACTATATTAAAAATGATTTTTAAAGATAATTAATTAATGGTGACAACTTAATTATCGTTTAACATATTTTTTTAAAAGGCAATTGACTAAGCGTCTACTTTATTAAAGCTAAATAGTTTACTAAAGTAGATTTTCATTACTATTATTTTTCCTTTGACTTCTTCAACTTGCCCCCACCAACATTATTTTGTGGGAAAAAAAAAGGAGTAATTAGTATGAATCTTGTGAAAAACGTGCTTGTCGTCCAAAAAGCAAATATTACTTTGTTATTGTCTTCCTAGTAATCACCAATGCACAACTAATATCAACGATATCGGCGGGAGTTTCAATTTATTTATGTTTGTGTAGGTTAATGACCCACCTAATTTATTGATTGAACACATTTTAACCCATTTAGTTCAGCCCAATTTTAAAACTGGAGTGATATGCAATTCATATTGGAGAAATTTTGTCTATATTTTTATTTTTCAAAAAATTAATTTGATATACTCTTTTATAGTCATAACATAAGAGAATTTTTTTTATTAGGTAATAAAAATATATATAAGAAAACTAACTTTAGATTTTAAAATTTAATAAGAATTAGGCGAGTTGAGTTATGACTCGGTTCTTAGCTCATTACACCAATCAACTTTAATTCAAATAACATTAAAGCATGTCAATGACTCCCTTCCCTTTGTTAACTAATTCACTTTGATATTCTCGAGTACAGTCTAATTCGCTTATTTGACACCCCTGATATAAGATATAAGATATAAGATGAATATTTTTGTAGTTTTACAAAAGCATTTCCCTAATATAAGTAATCGTCCTGTTACAGTATACGCCATGAAAACATCTCATGTAATAATATATTTTTGAGTATAATGATAATATTTGTCTAAAGAATTCATGATTTTTATAGTGATGTGTTGTAATATATTTATATTGTTATTTGACGTTTTGATCTCATTTAGCTGATAAATAAAAGTAGGTAAAAAAGTTTGTTTGACGTGATGTTTTGTTGTTGTTGTTGTTGGTATTATTATTATTATTATTATTTTTTTTTATTTTTTTTTTATTATTATTATTATTGCAAGCAAGTTTCCAGGTTTCTTCCGTTGCTTCTAATCGATGAAGCTCAATGTCAAGGATTTTTTCCTTTAATGTTTTAGATTTGGATTTTTCCTTGGTCATTAAAATCCAATATTGATCATGGTCTAAAACTCTAAAGTCTTTATTATAAAAACATTTAAGAATAAAGTATAATGCCTTGATTCCTAACGCCCTTCTGGTTTGTATCCACTTTTTGTTCAAATGTGGAAGTTTTTTATCAACTCCGATGGCTTTAACATTAAATTATTTTAATTTTTCCATTGTTATGTAGTTGATTGTTGGGAAATATAATTGCAAATCCTTGCTTTCCATAGAGATGTTGAAGAACCTGCAATAAACCCCCTTGCCTTCTGCATTATTTTTTATTGAACTTGTCAATTGTGGTGGTAATTTGGATAATTCTTGTAGATCTGGCTTGGCATAAACCCGATCTAAGTAACCAAATTCGAATAATTGAGCTATAAAGCCCGGTGACCCGTTTGGGAATATAGAGATTCGAGGAAAAAAGCTAGTTGTTCCTAAAACTCCATATGTTTCTCCACTTTCTTATTATTATTGCAAGCAAGTTTCTAGGTTTCTTCCGTTGCTTCTAATCAATGAAGCTCAAGTCAAGGATTTTTTCCTTTACTGTTTTAGATTTGAATTTTCCTTTGGTCATTAAAATCCAATCTTGATCATGGTCTAAAACTCTAAAGTCTTCATTATAAAAACGTTTAAGAATAAAGTATAATGCCTTGATTCCTAACGCCCTTCTGATTTGTATCCACTTTTTGTTCAAATGTGGAAGTTTTTTATCAACTCCGGTAGCTTTAACATTAAATTATTTTAATTTTTCCATTGTTATGTAGTTAATTGTTGGGAAATATAATTGCAAATCCTTGCTTTTCATAGAGATGCTGAAGAACCTGCAATAACCCCCTCGCCTTTTGCATAATTTTTTATTGAACTTGTCAGTTGTGGTGGTAATTTGGATAATTCTTGTAGATCTGGCTTGGCATATACCCGATCTAAGTAACCAAATTCGAATAACTGAGTTGTAAAGCCCGGTGACCCATTTGGGAATATAGAGATTCGAGGAAACAAGCTAGTTGTTCCTAAAACTCCATATGTTTCTCCACTTTCTTCTGGGAGATTATAGATATATCTTGTGAATGCAAGATATTCTTCTTCCTTTGGATGTTACTTTCCAACCTGAAAAGATGAAAAATTTTTGGTTCCTGAAGGAATTTTGTTAGTGCTACATTCTGGTTCCCCAGAGATAATTCTTTCAGCGTTTGTTGTAGTGGTGCTTTTTCCTTCTTTCGAAGAAGTAGCATCTTTTGATTTTTCGATTGCTCGGCTTTTTCCTTCATCCTTAGGCTTAGGATTCGGCATATCTGTGCTTACCAACGAGATGTTTTTGGCACTAGGTGCTAGTGGGACATCTCCTGTCACTTTGTTGGGAGTGATATTCCGTTTTGGAATTGAATTCCTTTTTGGACAAGTATCCAAATGTTCACATAAGAGTAAAAATTCACTCATGTTTTCTACTTGTTCAGTACTAAGTTGGTTGATCTCGTACAGATTTAATTGTAATCCTCGGATTTTCTTAAATATTTCTCTGTCAAATGTTGCTTTTAGGGCGTAACCTCTATGATCTTCTTCAGCTTCTAAAATTTGAACTAAATCCTCTTCTTCCTTTTGTATTTCTTTATTCATTTATTCAGATTCTTCTGAACTGGTTGAGTACTCCTCATAGAGTTCTTCATAGAAATCTTCACTTTTGATTGATGTTACAGATTCTAAATCTGAATCAATTTCTACTCTATCGATCTTGGATATTTTTACTCTTTTCTTGTTACATTCGTAACTTTTATGACCTTCTTCGCCATAGTTGTAGCATTTACATTTTCCTGTTGTTCTTTTGAAGTTATTCTTCTTTTTATAATACCTTCTTTTAGGTATATAATTTTGTTTGGAAATATTTTTCCTTTTAACTAAATTTTTCTTGAGCTTTCTTCTTTTCTTATAGGTTCTGTCGTTACATCCCCATTGGGTTGCTGCATTTGTATCTAAGCAATTGATTTGAGTGTTAATTCTTTTGGATTTCCTTTGTATGTTATGAGCCATACATAATTGACCAAGTCTATTATTTAGAAAAGATATTCTTTGTCCAAGAGTACCTCCTTCTTTGTTTTCTTTTTCATATTCTTCTCTAAAGTATTTGGCCCAAAAGCCTGGTAATTTTTTATAATATTTTTCTAGATTTGGCAACATTTCTTTGCTGCTATCAAATATTTTGTAATAATATTCTTCGAATTCACAAGTGTATTCTTCAATATAACTCATTTTGCATATTTGCAATTTTTCTAATTGTTCTTTTGCGATTTTTCGCAATTTTTCTCTATTTTGAACTCCACTTCCTTGTCCACCTAGGATTTCATTTCCTATGTATTGTACTAGGTTTCTTATACCTTCTTGAATGGATATTTTAAATCCTTCAATCGTATGATTTTTGACGATTCCCTTCGCATCGTCTGACAATCATGTATACCAATTGCTTACTTTTCCAGTGAAAGTATTTATCGCAATGATATATTTTTCTTCATCTGTGTAATTTACCCCTTTTCCTAACAAGAAGAAAAGAAATATATTTTGTGTCCATATGTCTAGATCTAATTCTGATTCTCTTTTACAATTTAGATCTAAGAATCGGGTTGTGCCTACATCTCCTGTTGAGAGTCTATTTGGCATGTATTTTGATTTATTGTTATTATGATATTGATTCATAAAATCTTTATTTTTCTTTGACTTGGGTGCAAAATTTCTTTTGATAATTCTGATTCTTGTTCTTCTTTTAAGATTTTTGACCCTTCTCTTTTATCGAATTTCCCTTTGGGTCCTCCTGTATCTCCTTTGTTCATTAAAACTTTTAGTTTTTAATCTCAAAGATCAAGGTCTTATAATGCATAAACTAGTTCATCTAGTTCATTCATCTTTTTGTTCAAGGTTTTTACCTTTTTCAATTTGCTGTAAATTATTTTCTTCTAGAATTTCTTTACGAGATTGTTCTAGTTCTTTGTTTTGTTGTTTTTAAAAAAATTCCTGAACGCGTTTCTCATCAAGGCTTCCTTTTTTATATGAACTTTTAGTTGCCAATTATTCATCTAAGAGTTCATTTATGTATTTTTGACTTACCTTTTTGTCAAATTTTTCTGTTTTCTCTATCGGATTTGTAATTCTTCCAGGAAGATTTTCTTTAATAGATTTAATTTCGATTTCTATTAACTTCAATCTTAAAGCTAATTGTTTATGACTTTCTAATTGATCATTAAGTATATATATAGCTTCTTTTAAGCTCATTTTTTAATCCGATAGATAATGATCAGATGTATCTAAATAATTCATTTCAGTTTCGTCTGAATAGTCAAATAGTATCCAATCCATAGGAAATTCTTCCCTATATTTTTCATCTATGATTATTTGTAAGATTTTTTCTTTTAGATCTTTGTTTAATGGTATTACATTTAGTATAGTTACTAAGGTTTGGTCATCTATATACCATATATGTGTAATCATTTTTAATTAATTTTTATCATTATTCATGGCTCTGATACCATTTGGTTCGAGCTGTCATAGGCAGGTTATGCGGAATTTTGGAAGCATAATGATACAACGAAGTATACTATGTTGTATAAAGAATATTTGTTTTTAATATTCTTTTAGCATTCTTATATTAAAAATATTCTTGTATTCTAAGCATTCTCATCTCATGTATAGATACTATGAGCTTGGTAGATCTTGAACTAGTATGCAGATATGCTTTTTCCATTTCTGGGATTGCCCAATCAATATGATGTAAGGCTATATGATGTTTCCATGCTCTTCTTTTTACAAGATGTAAATGATATTGAAGATCTTTTAACATATTCTTATGATATAAGCATGCGATAAAACAAATATTGTTCAAACATTTCTTGTAATTCCCTATAGGTACTAAGTATTTCTTATTATGTCTGGAGATTTTATAAAATATGAATAGTTTGTTTTTGAAAATAGTAATTATGAAATACAATTTTTTATGTGTATATCTTCCTCCTTTTTGCTCTGTGAATAGTCCTTATCACCACCTCAGTAGTTTTCTTTTAGGCTATGAACACTTTTTTTGCCTCACTGACCTCAGTCTAATGGCTACTTCCTCACTGTTCCTCCGTAGGGCTGAAGATCTCAACCTTCACTTAAAACTAATTTTAAGAATTCAGAGAAGAGAGGTAAATAAACCAAACTATGTATTTCATAATATTATTTTTTCACATACACACCATACATATTTTACATATACTCAAACATATTTAGAAATACTTTTTCCTGGCGGGAGAAGTTTCTACTCACACTTAGAGGTACCTAACATTTTTTCTCTAATGGATGTTTTAAAGAAAGAGCAGTCTCCCTCTTCTATGTGAAGTTCCTCTCCTTTTATAGATCTAAGGAAGGACTGATTACAATTATGTATTTTTGTAGGGACTTCCCTAAGTTATTACATAATTTGTTTTTTGTAGTCCTTCTCTGACGACTTTTTGAATATATGGCCAACAAGATAAGATAAGATTCCTTGATAAGGTGCTCTGCCCATTTGCCTATTATTGTCTTCTTTGAGATAAGATTCTCTTTGTCTTTTTCTTTATGACGTAAGTGCATACGTCACTTGCTTTGTCTTCTCCTGACTTGTACATTATTTAGTTGTTGCATGGTCATGATCGAGGAACTTGCAAGGAAGTTTCCAGGTTTCTTATGTTGCTTCTAATCGATGAAGTTCAATGTCAAGGATTTTTTCCTTTAATGTTTTAGATTTGGATTTTCCCTTGGTCATTAAAATCCAATCTTGATCATGGTCTAAAACTCTAAAGTCTTCATTATAAAAACGTTTAAGAATAAAGTATAATGCCTTGATTCCTAACTCCCTTCTGGTTTGTATCCACTTTTTGTTCAAATGTGGATGTTTTTTTATCAACTCCGGTGGCTTTAACATTAAATTCTTTTAATTTTTGCACTGTTACGTAGTTAATTGTTGGGAAATATGATTGCAAATCCTTGCTTTCCATAGAGATGCTGAAGAACCTGCAATAAACTTCATCGCCTTCTGCATAATTTTTTATCTCAGCATGGTTTCTAACCATGAATGCTGGACTACTATGAGGACTTTTACTCATCCTTATTAGTTTTAGGTTGAGTAATTCTTTGAGTTGAATTTTAAACTCATTTTTATCATCTTCGTTATAAAGCATAAGATTTAGTCTAATGATGTTGCTGGGGTCTTTAAGCATTAAAGTTTCCCTTTCATGATTCCTTTCCCATTTTTCTAATGGATTTTCACCATAAGATTTTTGTAGATTTTTTTTAATCTGTTCAAGATTAAGACATTTACAAGAGATTTTCTTTAGATTTTCTAAATATCTTCTCTTATAATTTTCATTTCCCTTTTCAAGATTATAAGGATTTTATTTTCTTGGGACTTTAATAAAGTATCCACAAGAGGTTTTAAGGCTTACCATATATAATGTCTGATGATAATCCTGAAATTGTTGAAGAAAATCATTTCCTAAAAATAAATCAGTTTCCAATTTATCATAGGCAAATATTTTATTTATAGAAATAATTTTTTATCCCAAAATTTTTCTACTTTTTCTTTTGACTGTGATATTCGTTCTTTATTACCTGTAATACCAATCATTGATATATTATTTTTGTTGACATCCCATTCTTTTATTAAAAAAGATTTTGCTAAACTAGCTTCGGATTCATTATCGATTTGACAACATGTGGTTAGTTTTGTATCATAGAAAGTTATTTCTATGAATACTGATACCCTAAAAGATATTTCTTTAGGGATCTTTATATTTTTTTTATGAAACAGGTTTCACTTTTATAACTTATTTCTATTCCATTTTTCCCTATAGTATAGTCTTCTAGACTATTAAGGAATAAATTTCCTAAGATAAGATTATGATCACCTTTGTGATTTGTGATATAACAAGATATTGTTATTCGTATTGTGTCTAGTTGTATTGGTAAATCTACCCTTTTTATAAAACTAAAATTATTTCCTTCAAAAGTTTTATAGGTATACGACATACCTTCGTAAATTGGTAATCCATCTAATAAAATACCTTTGACATGGTTGGCAGTTGCTCCTGTTTGTAGCAAGATTTCTTGTTTTTTCCATTCAATTTCATTAAAGATTCATCCTGCAATTCTAGTAATGTTAGGAATTTCAAGAATCTTTATAGAATGTCTATTTGATATACTCTTTTTTATGAAATTTCTTCCATATTCTATCAAAAGTCTCGGATTATTTCCTGAGCTTCCTATCTCCTGTGTTTTTCCAAAACAAATTTTGTATTCATCTGGAATTTGTGCTTGCTGAATTTCTGCTTCAGCAATCCTTGCTATGCCTGCACATTCTTGATTAATTTCGATCATTTCTTTATTTTTATATACATTCTCATAATTGAAATTGTTTACCATGTATAATGCTTGGTAATATATACTCATTATATGATTACCTGGTTTAAATAGGTAGTTTCTTTTGACCTGAAAATGCAAGATTAACGCATCATTAAAATCTGCATCTTTCAGTGAAATACAGTACTTTGGATGATAAATAAATAAAAGTTTTGTATAGGCTAAGTTGCCTTCAATTATGCCAAGATTTCCTTCTCTGGCATTAATGAATCTTTCATCTGAAAGGTTGATGACAATAGGGCAATTGATCCCTTCTTTAAATGTCGATTTGACTAATATTTGAATTTCTCCTAAATGAACGTAATTCATTTTCTTTCTTTTACTTTCTGGAATTTTTCTAAGGATCTGCTCTATCATTGGTTTAGTTAATAGGTTTAATTTATGTTTTCCTGTTGTTTGGGAAATTTCTATTACCTTTTCTACTTCCTGATATTCGTGATTGGAAATTTTATTTCTGGCAAACATTTTTTGTATTTTATTAAATATATTATCTTCAGTTTTGAGATTTAATTGTAATCCTCAAATTTTCTTAAATAATTCTCGGTCAAATGTTGCTTTTAGGGCGTAACCCCTGTGATCTTCTTCAGCTTCTAAAATTTGAACTGAATCATCTTCTTACTTTTGTATTTCTTTATTCATTTATTCAGATTCTTCTGAACTGGTTGAGTACTCCTCATATAGTTCTTCATAGAAATCTTCACTTTTGATTGGTGTTACAGATTTCAAATCTGAATCAATTTCTACTCTATCGATCTTGGATATTTTTACTCTTTTCTTGTTACATTCGTAACTTTTATGATCTTCTTCGCCACAATTATAGCATTTACATTTTCCTGTTGTTCTTTTGAAGTTATTCTTCTTTTTATAATACCTTCTTTTAAGTATATAATTTTGTTTGAAAATATTTTTCCTTTTGACTAAGCTTTTCTTGAGCTTTCTTCTTTTCTTATAGGTTCTGTCGTTACATCCCCATTGCGTTGTTGCGTTTGTATCTAAGCAATAGATTTGAGTGTTAATTCTTTTGGATTTCCTTTGTATGTTATGAGCAATACATAGTTGACCAAGTCTATTATTTAGAAAAGATATTCTTTGTCCAAGAGTATCTCCTTCTTTGTTTTCTTTTTCATATTCTTCTCTAAAGTATTTGGCCCAAAAACCTGGTAATTTTTTATAATATTTTTCTAGATATGGCAACATTTCTTTGCTGCTATCAAATATTTTTTAATAATATTCTTCGAATTCACAAGTGTATTCTTCAATATAACTCATATTGGATATTTGCAATTTTTCTAATTGTTCTTTTGCGATTGTTCGCAATTTTTCTCTATTTTGAACTCCACTTCCTTGTCCACCTAGGAATTCATTTCCTATGTATTGTACTAGGTTTCTTATACCTTCTTGAATGTATATTTTAAATCCTTCAATCGTCTGATTTTTGACGATTTCCTTCGCATCGTCTGGCAATCCTGTATACCAATTGCTTACTTTTCCAGTGAAAGTATTTATCGCAATAATATATTTTTCTTCATCTGTATAATTTACCCCTTACCTAACAAGAAGAAAAGAAATATATTTTGTATCCATATGTCTAGATCTAATTCTGATTCTCTTTTACAATTTAGATCTAAGAATCGGGTTGTGCCTACATCTCCTGTTAAGAGTCTATTTGGCATGTATTTTGATTTATTGTTATTATAATATTGATTCATAAAATCTTTATTTTTCTTTGACTTAGGTGCAAAATTTCTTTTAGAATTATATTCTGAATCTTGTTCTTCTTTTTAGGTTTTTAACCCTTCTCCTTTATCGAAGTTCCCTTGGGTCCTCCTGTATCTCCTTTGTTCATTTGAACTTTTAGTTTTTGATCTCAAAGATCAAGGTATTTTAATGTATAAACTAGTTCATCTAGTTCATTCATCTTTTTGTTCAAGATTTTCACCTTTTTCAATATGCTGAAAATTGTTTTATTCTAGAATTTTTTATGAGATAGTTCTAGTTCTTTGTTTTGTTGATTTTTCAAAAATTCCTGAACGAGTTTCTCATCAAGGCTTCCTTTTAAAATGAACTTTTAGCTGCCAATTTTTTCAGCTAAGAGTTCATTTATATATTTTTGACTTACCTTTTTGTCAAATTTTTCTGTTTTCTCTATCAGATTTGTAAATCTTCCAGGAAGATTTTCTTTAATAGATTTAATTTCGATTTCTATTAACTTCAGTCTTAAAGCTAATTGCTTATGACTTTCTAATTGATCATTAAGTATATATATATCTTCTTTTAAGCTCATTTTTTAATCCGATAGATAATGATCAGATGTATCTAAATAATTCATTTCAGTTTCGTCTTAATAGTCAAATAATATCCAACCCATAGGAAATTCTTCCCTATGTTTTTCATCTATGATTATTTGTAAGATTTTTTCTTTTAGATATTTGTTTAATGGTATTACCTTTAGTATAGTTACTAAGGTTTGGTCATCTATATACCATATAGGTGTAATCCTTTTTAATTAATTTTTATCATTATTCATGGCTTTGATACCATTTGGTTCGGGATGTCATAGGCGGGCTATGCTGAATTTTGGAAGCATAATGATACAACGAAGTATACTATGTTGTATAAAGAATATTTCTTTTTAATATGCTTTTAGCATTTTTATATTCAAAATATTCTTGTATTCTAAGCATTCTCATCTCATGTATAGATACTATGAGTTTGGTAGATCTTGAACTAGTATGCAGATATGCTTTTTCCATTTCTGGGATTGCCTTATCAATATGATGTAAGGCTATATGATGTTTTCATGCTCTTCTTTTTACAAGATGTAAATGATATTGAAGATATTTTAACATATTCTTATGATATAATCATGAGATAAAACATATATTGTTCAAACATTTCTTGTAATTCCCTATAGGTACTAAGTATTTCTTATTATGTCTGGAG
Source organism: Solanum piurae (assembly GCA_029582685.1). NCBI lineage: Eukaryota > Viridiplantae > Streptophyta > Magnoliopsida > Solanales > Solanaceae > Solanum > Solanum piurae. Next base: position 39,452 of record JAJOOO010002847.1, read on the forward strand.
ATTTTATAAAATATGAATAGTTTGTTTTTGAAAATAATAATTATGAAATACAATTTTTTGTGTGTATACCTTCCTCCTTTTTGCTTTGTGAATAGTCCTTATCACCACCTCAGTAGTTTTCTTTTAGGCTATGAACAGTTTTTTTGCCTCACCGACCTCAGTCTAATGGCTACTTCCTCACTGTTCCTCCGTAGGGCTGAAGATCTCAACCTTCACTTAAAACTAATTTTAAGAATTCAGAGAAGAGAGGTAAATAAACCAAACTATTTATTTCATAATATTATTTTTTCACATACACACCATACATATTTTACATTTACTCAAACATATTTAGAAATACTTTTTCCTAGCGGGAGAAGTTTCTACTCACACTTAGAGGTACCTAACATTTTTTCTCTAATGGATGTTTTAAAGAAAGAGCAGTCTCCCTCTTCTATGTGAAGTTCCTCTCCTTTTATAAATCTAAGGAAGGACTGATTACAATTATGTATTTTTGTAGGGACCTCCCTAAGTTATTACATAATTTGTTTTTTGTAGTTCTTATCTGACGACTTTTTGAATATATGGCCAACAAGATAAGATAAGATTCCTTGATAAGGTGCTCTGCCCATTTGCCTATTATTGTCTTCTTTGAGATAAGATTCTCTGTCTTTTTCTTTATGACATAAGTGCATACGTCACTTGCTTTGTCTTCTCCTGACTTGTACATTATTTAGTTGTTGCATGGTCATGATCGAGAAACTTGCAAGGAAGTTTCCAGGTTTCTTCCGTTGCTTCTAATCGATGAAGCTCAATGTCAAGGATTTTTTCCTTTAATGTTTTAGATTTGGATTTTCCCTTGGTCATTAAAATCCAATCTTGATCATGGTCTAAAACTCTAAAGTCTTCATTATAAAAACGTTTAAGAATAAAGTATAATGCCTTGATTCCTAACTCCCTTCTGCTTTGTATCCACTTTTTGTTCAAATGTGGAAGTTTTTTATCAACTCCGGTGATTTTAACATTAAATTCTTTTAATTTTTCCATTGTTATGTTGTTTATTGTTGGGAAATATAATTGCAAATCCTTGCTTTCCATAGAGATGCTGAAGAACCTGCAATAAACCCCCTTAGCTTCTGCATAATTTTTTATTGAATTCGTCAATTGTGGTGGTAATTTGCATTATTTTTGTTGATCTGGCTTGGCATAAACCCGATCTAAGTAACCAAATTCGAATAATTGAGCTGTATAGCCCGGTGACCCGTTTGGGAATATAGAGATTCGAGGAAAAAAACTAGTTGTTCCTAAAACTCCATATGTTTCTTCACTTTTTTCTGGGAGGTTATAGATATATCTTGTGAATGCAAGATATTATTCTTCCTTTGGATGTTGCTTTCCAACCTGAATAGATGAAAAAACTTTGGTTCCTGAAGGAACTCTGTTAGTGCTACTTTCTGGTTACTAAGGTTTGATCATCTATATACCATATAGGTGTAATAATTTTTAATTAATTTTTATCATTGTTCATGGCTCTGATACCATTAGGTTCGTGCTGTCATAGATAGGCTATGCGAAATTTTAGGAAACATAATGATACAACGAAGTATACAATGCTTTATAAAAAATAAGGCAACTTCAATTTAAAATGCTTTTAGCATTCTTATATTCAAGAATTAGTAGCTATTGTTAGAGGAATACATTTTTAAAAAACTTTTCTATTACCCAAACAATTTATTATTAGAACTGACAATACTCAGGTATTAGGACTGATATTTAATAAACTTTCTTTCGAGCCTCAGTACAGGAGATTTTATCGATGACAGGTTTTGTTGTCATTTTATTCATTCAAAGCTGAATATATTAAAGGAATTCATAATTCCCTTGCAGATTTATTATTATTATTATTATTATTAGTATTATTATTATTATTATTATTATTAGTGCAATCTTAGGAATAGTCCATCTATTAAGAAGGTCAAGTTGTTGAGGTATATTATATTCCTCCTTCCTACTGTTTTTCACAGTACATTTCTTTTTTATGATATTCATAAAAACAAATTGTGTTGAACTATAACACATATAGTTACTATAAGTCCATGGCTCTGATACCAAAGTAAAAATGGATCGCACAATCAGACTATTAGGAGCATTTACTAACATAATCTTAGCCTGACTAAAATACATGAAAGCCCTTACTATCCGGGTTTGCCCGGGTCCGCCCTCACCTGGGGTAATCCAACGGATTTCTTCAGCGACCTTTCATAATTTTGCCTGGATAGACTATATCTGACCTTAAACTGTTTAAACTATCTTCATTATAGCAACCAACGCCATTACTTATAATAACCTAGTATGCTACAGTTCAAAACAAACAGTTTAGCCCATCATTTGGGCTTCAATATCAAAAGAAATATTGTAAATAACAGTTAAGAATAGTACCTTAAGACGAACACTCCGGAAAGATAGCCAAATTCCAAACTTTTATTGAAAACTTAGGAAATATTACAGAGTTGAGAGAAAGAGAGGGGTTTCTAAAACCTTCCTCTAAACTAAAACACACCTTCCTCTTTTGTAGATATCAAGAGGAATCTTTTAAAAGACAAAAAATTAAAATTTAAGGCCCACACTTTAATAATGGCCACTAACTTTAAAGATAAGGCCCAACACACCTATATGGCCTTCTTTTATTTTTAAATGGCCGACAATACTTTCGGCTACCACTATCCTTACTTTATAAAAGTAGCTTTAAATATTTTGGCCTCTTATGACATATGACCAAATATTATGATGTCTGTAGGACCCTTATTCTTTGTTTTTTTCTTTGACAGTTGTGCTTGCACTAGAAGATTCTTCTATTTGCCTTTGATAATTTTGGAGAAGAGCCTCGATGTCTATCTTTTCCTTGCTATCAACATCTTGTCCTTCACCAGTAATACATGGAGTGTCATCTTCATTAGTATGACTAGCTGATGCCATAGAGATATCATCTTTGATCTCAATATCCAGATTTCTCATTAAATCTTTCTTCACCTCTTCCATATATAATTTTATGGCTTCTGATTTGGAGATGCGTCCTTTCTTCATTTGAAGCTTTCTTGAAATCTTCTTGAATGGGCTAAGATCCTCTATTACTTGAGGTTCTGTAGTAGCAATATCATAATATTTGCTGATTTTAACATTTATTAAATCAAGAATTTCTTGACCATGTAACTTGCCTTCAGGGTTCTTTAGAAGTAATTTACTCCAGAACTTTGTATAAAATGTCATCTGCAAGCAAGGAAATCCTTCCGAAGTAGTATTAACTTCTATTGACCATTTCATGATCCAAGGAATAGAAAATTCAATAAAGAAATACATCAAAGATATTCATTCAAAGAATACATTTTCTTCCTGTAAATTTAACAGTTTTGGGGAGATATCTACCTATTCTAAATATAATTTTTTGTATGATTCTCGTAAATATTTTATCGAGGGACCATAGAAAGTCCACCATCTGCAAAACCAATTTGGGACATGTCTGTCAAAAACATTAGAACATATCTTAATAAACGATGAATGCTTTTTATTAGCATTCTCATATAAAAGGACTTTATTAAATCCATCAATGTAATCCCAGTAATTATATTTTACCGCGATCTTTTGTTCAGGATGGATATAATCCAATTCCTTCAAAGTACTCATACCCCATTCTTCGGGTGCCAAGATCTTTTTTATAATCATCTTGGAAAAGTTATAAACTTTCTTTGTATTGGCAGGGTAAAAATGTTGAAATTCACACCCTGTGGATGAGAGTATTATCTCATAATGCATTATGTATTTGTAAACAGTAGTAGTATAACATACTGTATCAAAATACCTGGCCATTATTGTCACGATCCGAGCCTACACCATGAACGTGGCCGGCACTCGAAGACCATTGTTGGTCCCCAAGTGAACCCTCATCCTGGCTGACTACAAGCGGAAAATTGATTCAAGCATACAAAGCTTAAAAACTGAAATAAAAGTTCATAAAACTTAAATTCAAACTTTAACTCAAATGAAAACTCTGAATAATAAAATATATTCAACTTGCCCCAAAATTGGTAACTTAAGTCTTTGAAATATTTAATAAAATAAATAAATAATACAAACTTCTCACTATACTGACTATCTATGAAGCCTCTAACTGATAAAGATGGAAGTCGGGACAAGACCCACAACATCCTGACTACACTGAAAAGTAAATGAAATCCTCCGGAAAAAAGGAGGTTCACCATAGCTAACTCGAACTCTCGGATGTATCAACAATTTTCCGGTTGATGATCCTAAATATATGTGTCTGCATCATGAGAAGATGCAGGCCAACTGGCTCAGTACGTGGAATGTACGAGCATGTAAGGGGAATTCTAAAGCATAAACATAAGCTTGAAAGAATCTGAAAGAAACTGAAGAACTTACCTGGCTCTACTCAACTCAACATAACTGAACTCATTTCAATATAAAGCAGTTTAAAACAAGTGCAATATAAAGAAAAAAAGAAAATTGTTTAAAACATATTGTCAATTCATAATCATAATACCATAAAAAGACAAACCATGCTTCCTCTCAAAGTCTACCTGTGCAATGCATGAATGAAGTCCCATACCCCTATTCACACTAAGCAGAACCCCTTGAGGAACCATGCTACTACTGCTGTGGGAATTTCTCTAACCGACAACCATCACTTAAGAACTATAGTGATGATACAACACTTTACCTCACGTTGCCGAGGCCTATCCTATACCTTGCTGTGATATAGGAAGCTAACTTCACTAAGTGGATCCACTAGTCTATTGTGAAAAGGGTTCATCTAAAAAGTATGACCCTTTTCTACCCATGGTGGCTACATGGTTTATGGAGACATGAGTTAATGTGAACTCGCATCCCCATATCGGTGCTCAATACTACTCCCAAAAATATAATATTAGCTCTTATGTTTAAAAACATACTCTTCTGTGATTTCATATTAGTGCTCAAAAACTTAGCTCAAAGGCTATCTTGGAAATCAAAGTTTCCCCTCTTGCTTAATTATGAAAGCATTTACTCTTTTCTGAAAACTAGCCCGAAGGCTCTTTGGAAATCGAGGTTTCCTTTCTTATTTAAATGTGAAAACATTTTAAATCTCTTTGGGAATACTTAGTCCCCATATACTTTTTGAAGAAAAGCACTTCAACTTTACTCTTTACTGAACTCAAAACTTAAGTCATAAAACAAAGTTAAAACGTTTGTAAAAGACTTCTTAAAATATGGTCCATGCCGAATTGTGGACGTGAATGACTCAATGCAAGGTTTCCAATAACCATAGATAGAACTCAATACTCAAGATTTAGAACTTGAAGATATTACTCCTCTCATAGATACTCAACTTATGGAGTTCATGCGGAATTTATAGACATGAACGACTTGACTCATAGGTCTACATAACATTATGGAACTCATGATAGAAGTCTTCTCATTCTCTTACTTACTTCCTCAAAACTTAGCTCAAATCAATGATGGATCTCAAAGAATTCACAATATAACTCAAAGGCTTTTCTTGAACTCTACTCTTAACTCTCTCTTGAATGTGAATTATGAATTCAAGAGTTATTGTTCATGATATAAAGGATCTCGTGATGACAAAATAGACTCATGAATACATTCTCCTCACTTTCATTCTCACTTACTTGAGTCTTGAAACAAGTTACTAGAAATTGTAGAAGACTCCTTAAATGGACACCAAGCGACTGTCTCAAAATGATCGGAAAAACTCTCAAGACTTAACTCTTAACTTTTCCTTGAATTTGGATTTATGGATTCAAGGTTATGATTCATGTTCATGGATGATTTCTATATGTTTAGAAGTCACTTAGAGTAGTTAGAATCAATGGGAAAATTGTTAGGACACTTTAGAATAACTTAAATAGGCTAAACGACGAAAAATTGGTGAAAAACGCTGATCCGGGAGCGTTCCTGGCGCGCTGCGCCAGGCCCCAACTTACTGGGGCTCGTTTTTGGTGAAGTGCTGGCGCGTCGCCCCAGCCTTCCTGGAGTAACGGGGGTGCGTCGCGCCAGCATTGCCCCAGGCAAAACTGACAAACTTTTCCTCTCGTTTTCTGACCTTAAATCGCTTTTAATCGATTTATTTTCTCAAGTTTTCCTTAGATTCAATTACCCAACCTAAGTACATACTAATCCACTCAAAACAATCACTTTAATCTCAAGAAATCATCAAAACCCCAACAAAACAAGATTTAGAATGAACTTCAAGAACACCTATCAAGAACTTAAATCCTTCAACTTTTTGAGAATGAAACTTCACTGAAAATAATATGTTTGGCGTGTGGGTGAACAAACCCAACACTATGGAAGCTTACATACCTCTTAGGGATTAAACCCATGGCGACAATCCGCAACAACTCTCAAGAATTTCGACGAACGCTTCGATCCTTTCTCTTTTCTCCTCTTTTCTCTTGTTTTCTCTTCTTGAACTCTCAACTAAAACCCTAGACTAATTTTAGGATTATAAAACTCAACCTAATAGGATTATACCCTTAAAACCTTACCAAAAATGAATTAAATCTGATTTGGTATGGAAAAGACCAAAATACCCCATACCATTTTCGGCTAACCTTCCTTAACTGGACAGCCTAACTTCAAAAGGCCATATCTCACTCATCTGACCTCGAAACTTAGCAAACTCAGCGGCGTTGGAAATATAATTCAAAGATATTCGCTATGGTATCTGGTAGCACACCTAAATCATCCTGAGCTAGGATTTATGATCGTTTGAAGTCAACTCAAAACTCATACTTAGCTTAACTTGCAAAATTTCAGATTTTGCTATTTCTAATTTAATTCTTTTTGAAACTCAAGGTGCTACATCTAGTGAACTTAACACTTAAGAAATTTTAATTCCTCTATAAAATCCTACTCACAACGAAGGACGGTTCAAGTCTTAGTTAAAAAAAAAATCTGGGGTGTTACAATTATTTGCCATGGTTCATTTCTCCATTTGAGATCATTGCTCTCCAACAGAAGTATAACTTCTTTTCTGTCATTTAGATCAAAGTCTTCTATATTCTCATCATCGATAAGGATTGAGGAATATGTTGATGGATTATTATCCAATTCCTTTCTGGATTTCATAAAATCCATGAATTCTTTATACATTGGGTGGTTCATATCAATACCACTATTATCATTTGTTGATGCACTACTATTAGTAGCTATCAATTGTTTATTACCATGCTGAGTGAGGCTATGACCTCCTCTTTCTGGATTTGTTCTTCCTCCTCTTCCTCTTCTAGAAGGAGGGGGCCATGACGGTCTCATCTTGAAAAGAAGAACAAATAATATTAATTCAAATATTCTCTAGTGAGAAAATCTGAAAGACTATTATCTTCACCCTTTTTATATTGTATTTCAAAATCTAAGGGTGCTAAAAGGGCTTGCCATCTAGCAAACATTTGTTTAGAAACATCATGTTTACAATCCTTATTAAACATAAATTTGGCTGCTTGACAATCAGTTTTTATTAAAAACTTTTGGTTATAAAGATCTCCTTGAAACTTAAGAACACATTTTACTATAGCCAAGATTTCTTTAGCTATAGTAGCATAATTTTTCTGGGCTGCATTCCATTTGCCCGAATAGAATTGCACTATATAATGGCGTTTGTTGTCTGGACAATATTGTGTCAAAACTCCACCATATCCTATGTCAGAAGCATCGGTTTCTACCGTCTTCTCCCACTTTGGATTGGCCAAAGTTAGGCAAGGAAGGTTTTTAACCTTTTCTTTAATCCTCTTGACTGCTTCAGTATGATCATTTGACCAAGCCTTAGGATTATTCTTCAACCTATCATATAAAACGGTTGTATCTTTTGCTAAATCCTTTATAAAAGGAGCAACATAATTAAGACTCCCAAGAAATCTCTGCAACTGAGTCTTATTAGTAATAATATCAAGAAATTTAGAAGCAAATTCAATACTTCTATTAATAGGACTAATATTTCCTCTTTCAATATTATGACCAAGAAATCTGACATTTATTTTAAACAAAGCCTTCTTTGGTTGAGATAAGACTAAACCATTTTGAATAATAATCTTTTTAAACAATTCTAAATGTTTAAAATGAGTTTCTATATTTTAAGAAAAGACTAAGATATCGTCTATATAAACAGTTATAAAATTGCTATATGACATGAAAATATCATTCATAATTTTTTGAAATTCAGAAGGATCATTCTTTAGTCCAAATGGCATCACGTTCCATTCAAATCGCCCCATTGGTACATTAAAAGAGGTTTTGAACCTATCTGACTCCGCTATTTGAATCTGCCAATAACCTGATTTCAGATCAAATTTAGAAAATATGATAGCATCATAGACTATATCTAATAAATCCTTGTTATTAGGAATGGGATACCTGATCCATCTCAAATATTTATTAAGCGATTTATAATTTATTATCAGACGAGGCGCTCCCCTTTCCTGTTCTGCATATTTATTAACATAGAACGTTGTACAAGACCAATGTGACTTGGATTGCCTTATTAGGCCTTTCTGCAATAAAGAACTTATTTCCTTTTTGCATAACTCCAAATATTCTGAGTTCATTTGACAGGGCCTTGCCTTGGTTGGAATATTACTCTCATCAAACTCATCCTCTTATGGAAGACTAACTACATGCTTTTTCCTGTTCCAAAAAGTATTAGGATGATCTCCACAAATATCAAGAGAGAACTGATTAGCTAAAATAGCAATCTTTTCCTGTAATTTAGGATTTCGTAAAACATTATCAACTTCAATACTATTAAATTCTTGTTTTATAAAATTGACTTGATTGTTTTTTTAAACCAATAATTTTGCAGTTAAGTCATTTATCATTCTAGTAAAAGATTTTATAACAAATTTCAGTATAAATGATTTAAGTACCAATAATTTTATTATTATCCCAATGAGTAAGTGGGAAAATATCATTTATAAAAGGGACACCCAAAATAATTTGATTGGTGATATTTTTAACCAAAAAAAAGCTTTGAGGAACACAACTTTTTTCCTTTGCAAATAAAAGCTTTTGGTAATTTAAATTCGATATTCATTTTGCTACCATTAGCAGAACGAAGGCTATGAGTTATTTTATGAAAATATCGTGAAGGTATGAGTCCTTCTTGAATACAATTTAAATCAGCCGCACTATCAATAAGAGCTATAAACTCCTTTTTATAATTATAGTCTATAAGAAGAGTAATTTTAGTGTAAAACTTTTGAGAAGTAAAAACTTTAAGACTATATAAAAAAACTGTTTTATTATTTTTTAAATAAAGATTTTTCATAAAATCTAAACTATTATTTTCTCCTTCAAGAGAAGATAATGATTCAGAGGCATTACCCAATTCTTGAAGACTTTGAATAGCATCGAGTCTTACCTCTATCATGACATTCTTTTCTTTTGGTCGAACAATGTCTTCTTTGAGATTATCAATCTCTTTTTTTAAGTCAGTGATAGTAGTAGGTGAACTTATTAATTTTCTCCTTTCAAGTAATAGGTTTTTAACCTTTGCCATGGTATATGAACCTTCTTTAGTAGGAATTTCTTCGGAAATATGATCCTTATTTTTACCCTACAGAGGTATTAGTATTACTAATCTTATCAATAATTTGAGCTATGATCTCTGGATCTTTAATATCTTGTAAGAGCTCTAACACCTTGTCATTATCAATGACATTGAGACTTAATTCTTTAAATTGAGAGTAGATCTTATAAAGATCATCTTCTTCATTAAGATTCTTTTCACATATCATTCCTTGTTGGCAAGGTGAGCATTCATCCTCAGAAGTCATATAATCTTCTTGTGGGAGAGCTTTAAGACTTGTTGACGACGATCTTTCACTGCTACTATCCTCTGATTCTGATCTTCCTGAGTCAGAATTAAGCATGATCTTATAAAGAGAATCTTTTATATTGTCATCTACATCAAGGCTTTTAATCTTTTCCTTGACTCGATAATCTTTGGCATAATGACCAAATCTCCCACATTTGTGGCAAGTATCTGATTTGTTATAATTCTGGCGATACTTTTTCCTTCTTTTAGAAGAGTCTCCTCTTCCTTCTTCAGCTCTTCTAAGCTTCTTTTCAATTCTCTTTTTCTTTCATTTTTCATAATCCTTCTTGGAAGATTTTTTTATTTTTAGGAGTATATTCCTTTTCCTTTGATTTTTGTTTAGGAATATCAAATGCGAATTGTTCGCAAAATTCTCCTAATTGCTTTCTTTCATTTAAGCGATGTCGCTTAATCTGTTGATTCAACTTAATTTCATTGCACAAAGCTAATCCTTCCTAGACGCAAGCACTTATCAACTTTCCATAAGTATAATCATCATAATTAATACTATGATTTTCTCCTCTGATGGCCTTCCTGACCCTTTCTTCAAAGAGAGTTGGTAATCCATCTATAAATTTGGATTTCCAATGAGTGCTATTACACTCTGGTAATTTCATAACTCTGCATAGAAAAACATCTTTATAATACCTAAATGATGTAAGGGTTTTACATCTTAGGTTCTGTAGAAGAGTTCTTATGGTCTCACTATTATCTGACCATCTTCCAGAGAAATGTTCAATAATATTCAGAACTAGTGTATAAACTGCGTTCTGAGTAAATTGTTCTCCTTCTTGCTTTACTGCTAGAAGGACTTTATCTCTTTGATCTTGATTGAGATAATTATCCCACCAACCTTTCAACTGTCATGTGAATCCTGCAGTAATCATATCTGTAATAGTCTTATCACTATTTTTATTAGTCTTACAGATAGTACTGTACATCAACATTCTATGCATCGTTGTATAGATCTGTCTATCAGTATAACCATTTATGTTCCATTCATAGATTTCTTTCCCATTATAACTATTAGTTATAATATGTTCATGTTCCTCTAATAAAACATCTTGTGGGGTAGGTCTAGGATAATAGTACATCCTTTAGACTGATTTCCTAGCATACTTTTCTGAGATTTTATTAATCTCATCATAAAATTCTTTCTTACTGCTAGGTTCTCCTTCTAAGAAATTCTCAGCATTTATAGGCTGAACACCACCACCCTTGAATTTATTTTCCAAGAAATTCTCAAGATTTGAATAATTCTTAATCTTGAAATCTTCTATTTCTGGCGGAGGTTGCAAGCTACTATTAGTAACTTTTTCTTTCCCTTTTGACTTAGTAGGTAGTAAAGAGATTAGTTTATCAACTTTATCATGTAAACAAATAATATGTTCACCTAGAATACTCATATAAATATTGGCATAATTATGTTGTTTAATCATGGCATTAACATGCATAGTCGTAACTAACACTGCATCATTTTCAAACAATTTTAAAAAGCATTAAAGTTAACAATCCTATCATTTTTATTAATTTGGAAAGACTGTTGAGGAGGAAAAACTGATTTAGTAATTTCTCCATTACTTAAAGTAAAATCTCTTTCAAGCATAGAAATATAGTTATGAACATGTTTACACATAAACCATGGAACAAATGCAACTAAACGATTTATTACAGAATCAACTATATCCTTATAAAATTCTTCTTGGAAATCATAGTGTTCTTCTTTATTAAAATTTCTGAAGAACCATCTTCTAAAAAGCTTTCATTTTTTTCGCTGAAAATCTTTAGCGATACAAGCTCTTGCCGGAGAATCCGGACTAAAATCAATTATTTTGTCAGACATCATAAACACATATTAACCATTTATTCCATCTGGATTCATTTTAGATTCAGTTATATCTAAATCTGAGATAGGCCTATGAACAGGTCGAGCTATATTGTCTTTATCAATTTTTATATTGTCACATCTATAGGTTTCTCTAATTTGAGACGTAGATGCACGAGAAGAAACCTGTATAATATAATCAACAGGAGAAATATATGAAGAATTTGATCTAGTCATCCGAGAAGACATGCTACGATTGTCAATGCTATTAAGCATGCTGACAGGATCATAAAATCTTATTTTAACAGTTCCATCATTCAACTGTTCTATTTCAGAAATTTCAGAATTAATGTTATTTCTGGGTTGAGTTGCACTTCCAATAACCCATTCTTGTGGAAAATCTATATCTTCCCACTTGTCTTCTAGTGACAATCTTAGATTTATCAAAATTAGTTTCAATAAGAATAGTTTCATTTTTGAAATCAATCATTTTGCACATATGATTCAAAGTATGCAAAAGTTTATAATAAATTCTATAACAAATACATATAACTTCAGTACCTGGTATATAATCATAACCATTAAGCTTAACATTAAGCATAAGATCACTTGAAGAGTTATCATCTTGTAAAGAAATCTGCAAATTAGGATACACATTAAAATAAACTGGTCCATAAGCTACACTAGTTTGAATGGTACCTATCAAAGATTTCTTCCAATTATAATTTATACCATCACGTAAAGCTGCTATAAAACTTTCAGGTAGACCATGCAAAGTAAGGGACTTAAAAGTCACTTGTACCAAATCGATATGCATAAAACGATAAATATCCCTATAAGGGGCTAAATCATTATCAGATAATAATCTAAAAGTTTGATTCTCACTATCAATAGTGATAGTTTCCTCTGTGGTTTTAACCACCTGTTTGAGACCTAGTTTCTCAAAAGTATCCATCTGGTATATGATCTTGGGTGCAATCTTAGGAATACTCCATCTATTAAGAAGGTCAAGTTGTTGAGGTATATTATATTCCTCCTTCTTACTATTTTTAATAGTACATTTCTTTTTTATGATATTCATAAAAACAAACTGTGTTGAACTATAACACCTATAGTTACTATAAGTCCGTCGCTCTGATACCAAAGTGAAAATGGATCGCACAATCAGACTATTAGGAACCTTTACTAACATAGTCTTAGCCTGTCTAAAATAAATGAAAGCCCTTACTATCCGGGTCCGCCCTCACCTGGGGTTATTATTATTACTAGTATACGTACCCGCGCATTGCGCGGATATTTTAAAATTTAGAAATAACTAATACAAATTATTATTGAGTAACAAAAGTATATGTATAATCATATATAATATTTTAATATTATGTATACAATTAAAGCTAACAAAATTCCCCCCTAATATATGTGCAATGATGATACGTTCTTCAAAAATACTAAACATTATTCTAACAACTTCCCCTTCTTCTGGTATAATGAAAACTAAAAGAATATATGGTGTTTGTTGAATTAATACTTGTGCTAATTAATTAAATTTTAAATTTATAGATCAATCTAAAACATAGTATAAAAAATATTGACTCTACTTTTAGCTAAAATCTAAATATAATTTACAAAGGATGTTGCAATCTCTTTAGCACAATCATCTCTCGTTCAATCCTGCAAAATAAGACGATTTTCATTTAATCAAATAATTGCATAAAATAAGAATGTACAAAATAATGAATTCCGGTGATCAATTTAAAAAAATTATTATAAGTAAATTAATTAATATAACCACATAAAAATAAGTTATCAAATTAATACACCACATAAAAATAAATTATTTTTAGTGCAAAAAAAAACTGAAAGATGAAAAAACGGATCAACTTCTATTCCTTCAATTTACTATAAATATCTTCTTTTATTTTATGGATTTTTAGATTTGTTTAGCTTTTTTAAATATGTTTTTATTCTTTAGGAAATATGTTTAGCTTAACATAGTATAAAAACTTTAATCTAATTTTATATAAATAATTAATATATTATTTTTAATATAATTAGATAAAGATAATAAATTATAAGTACCATCAACATGCTAATGTCACTGATTGTTTTTTTGTTGAGATTAATAAGGTTAGTTTCAAATCATATCTCTTCAAAGAAAAGGAAAATAAATTTATTTTTTTAAATATTGTTTAAAAAATTATAACAGGTTGTTTTTTAATTATAAATTTCATATTTGTGATATTTAATAATTTATTTTTAAAATATACTAATGCAACCGTATGCACTATAATTCCCCATAAAAATAGTATTTATTATTAAAATTAAAAATAAATTTAACCTTAAAAGATTCTTTATTTAAAAATAAATATTTATAAAAAATAAATTTTACAAAAAAAAACACATGCATGTAATTGCAGTTAATTATTTTAAAATTAGTTGATCAATTTTAAATAAGTTAGTGGGATCAGTTTTAAATTTATGTAAATATTTTTATCTTTTAAATTTTGATTTATATAAAGAGAAGTAGTTAATTCCTAAAATACAAGTAAATTGATTAAGAATTTTCTACTTCCAATTTGAAATTCCATAATTCAAAAAAAATTAATTTTAATTTATAAATTAAAATTTAACAAAAAAGTAATATAATAAAAACTGTTAATTATAATTTAACAAAAAAAATAATGCAATAAAAACAAAATAGAAACAAAACAAAGAGTTAGCAGAAACTCCTATTTAAAAACTCACTTTCCCTATTTTTCCTCTCCAATTCACATTTTACTAACAATTAAATTATTATTTTTAGATAAATTGATTTCAAAATTTTAAAAATAGTATAACTGAAACATAAAAAAATAAAAATTGAATGATAAGCATTATCCATAACACACAATAATCATATAAATTACCGAATTGTAAATTAGAATGTTACCACAGTTAATATGACTCTTTTCTATTCTTTTTAATTTTAGTTTAACAAAAAATAATAATTAACTCTTCTTAATTATTATTGTTTTTTTTTTTAAATAAACGGCAAATTACAATGGTGTGAGAATTCTAACTAATCATTTAAAAAAAACACATGCATTTAAGTTTTTATTTTTTAATTAAATAGTTGAAAATGTTTACATCTTAATTCAAATTAAAAATAGCTATATCAACTCTAAACTAATAAACTATATATAATTTGTTTATTTATAAATTTATTCTCAACTTAGAATCCAACTTTTATTTTTATTTTTAAGTTTAATGGAAAACAATTGCATTTGTTTTTTTTAAATACAAATATTTCGAAGATTTGCCCTACAAATGTCATTTTTTTGTTGATTATTTGGTAGTAATATTTTTGGTTAGATGTTTTTTCTATATGTAAAATTGAAAAACAATTAACAATAATTTAGATTTTAATTAGATGTAAACAAATGAATTTTAGAAATGTGATTTTTCCTCAGACATATTTTGTAGAAATACGGTTTCAAAAGTATAGGATCTCAGACATATTTTGTGGAAATAAACAACGTGTGTAACTTCCTTTTGAAACTGAAAAGGTTGTGTGATTTTTAATTGTAAAAGACTTTATATTTAATTATTTCTCGATTTCTTGATTATTTATTTTATCCTCTATTTAGGTATATGTTTCAATAAAATTTTAAATTCGTGAACATTTCTAAATTAAATTTCATTATATGTAGGAAATTTAAATTAATATCTAACAGGCCCATTATAATAAATTGTTATTTATATTTTGAATTTTGAATTCATGGTTGAATTTGTTTTATGGATGTATTTAAAGTTTTAATTTTTAAATTTAACATGTTACTATTTAATTAAATTTAAAATCACTTATGTATCATTTCAGAGGGATACATCATTTATTGTGAATTTCGCAAGTAAGTAATAATGACACTCTTTTACACGTCTTTTTAAGAAAAAAACAAATAATTTTTATTAAGTGAAAAACTCTAACTTATCTTCTAAAATAGTAACTTCTTTTATTTATTAAATTTTTTTAATGATATTTAATTAATTGATAAGTGTTCATTTTCTCCCTCGTATGAGAACTCCTTTTTCTTTCACTTTTTTTTTCTTAATAAGTTATGAGTTAATCAAAGTGAAGTTACAACAAGCATGTTACATTAAGATTTTGCAAATTATCAAGTTATTTGCAATTATAATAAGATAGACACTTTAATATAATAATAATAAAAAAAAATTAGTAACTCAAACTAATAATTAATTTATCTTTAATGAATTAAGTGATAATTTACGCTAAGAAAATTCTTCAATGCAATTATTTATGTACACTATAACTATATTTAAAGTGATTTTTTAAAACTCTAATTCTAAGAGACGAAAGAGTTCTTCATTCGGGAATTGTGGCATCAATATATGCAACGATAATACTAAAATATTACATAAAAAAATTCATGTATAATGTTGTCAATTCATTCAAAAAGTTGATCAACATTTCCATATATTCCTAATATATACACTATTTAAGACTAAGTCGCAATACCTTCACTTCAATCTTATGTTGAACTTGGATCCTTCAAATAGAAGTTATAATCAGTTTTGAATTAAAAAACCTCAACGGTTTAAGATAAAGTCAAAATTTTAAAAATGTACCAAAAAAAATCCTATTTTTTAGAACTGTTTGGTTATAAACTCATTTAAAAAATAGTTATTTATTATTTAATACCATTAAATGTAATTAATTTAGAGTCCTAAACGTCTTATTATTTATAAAAAAGAGTTCTAAACGTCTTTTTAATTGTTTGATTTTTTTCATTTTAAAATAGTGATTCATTATCTAAAAATATCTATTCTGTCATATATATATTTTTTAAAAGAGTATTACATGGATTGTTTATTTTTATGTTTACGTGATTTTCAAAATTAATTTTATTAATTTAATAATTAAGTTCATTATTATTATTATTATTATTATTATTTGTTTTGCTATAAATAAGGAGGTTGTGGAAAGATTATTATTATTATTATTATTATTATTATTATTATAGATTTTGTCAATCAATATTTAATTATATATATTTAATTATTTAAAAAAATCAAAATTCAAGAATGTATCTACTCTTTTACACGTTTTTTTTAAGAATAAAACAAATAATTTTTATTAAGTAAAAAAAAACTCTTAACTTGTCTTCTTAAAAAGTAACTTCTTTTCTTTATTAATAAAAAAATTAATTATTTAATTAATTGATAATTTAAAAGTTAAAAATTAGAGATTAATTGTGGCGCTGACACATAAGCGCTATCACCTCTCCTATTATATAGATATAGATATTCCTTCTAGTCCAAATAAATATTTTTTTGCGGTTCAAATGAATTAATTTTTCAAAATTCTTTTCTTTAATAGTGGGGTTTTTCAACTATTTCTAATTTTATGAGAGTTTGAAAAGTAGAAAGGGGGAATATTGACACATTAGCATGTAACTAACCTTTTTAAGGATTGTAAAATTCATTTATTTTGAACCCAAAAATATATTTTACTAATACATACATCACAATGCTTCCATTAGCATACATACTTATTCATCATCTCTATGTAATTTATTTTTCAAACAAACACCACGGTATCAAACGGGTAAATTGAATCGGATATGATAGATCGAAAATAGATCAAATAAAAATATATAATATATTCGATCAATCCATATTTAACACGAATAAAAAATAGATTAACCCGCAAATAATACAACGCTCTCTTCTTCCGGCCAAAAGAAAAAGGCAAATCTTCCAACTTTGTGAAAAAGATATATGAATAAATCGTGTCAACATAAAGCCCAAAAGCAAAAGAAATCAGCAAATGGAAAAACGTATACTTCATGTTTACACCAAATAAATAATAATAATAATAATAATAATAATAATAATAATAATAATAATAATAATAAAATAAAAAAAATAAAAAAACATAAATGGGCACACCAAATCAAATAATAAATAAAGTCATATGAAAACATACTGAAATTGAAATTAGATCTCTAACCACTTAGGGATCCGGCTCCTCCCTCCATTTTCCCGAGTTTTAGCTTAGATTGGAGACACATGTCATAGTTTATAATTAATGGTTGAGATCTGATTTATTAAAGTAGAGTCCTAACCATAGTTATTTATTTTTAGGGCAAAGGGTCAAAAATACCCCTCAACTTTGGTTTATTGTTTGACTTTACCCTCGCCGTTAAAATGAAGTTAATTTTACCCCTCCCGTTACTAAATTCACCAAATTTACCCCTCATTAGACGGAATCCCCAAAATTGACCCAAATTGACCCGAATTTATAAAAAAAAAACCTATTCCCTATTTTAATCCAATGACCCAACCCCATTTAGAATAACCCGGTTAATCCTAAATAACAAATATTTATTTTACCTATTGTACTTCTCATTTCATCCTATATATTAATTATAATTATGATTTACCTAAAAAAAATTTAGGCAATTTATCGTTTCATTGAACAAACTACAAAGTAATCAAATTTTTTTATTAAAAAACAAAATAAATAAATAAAAATTAAAATCTAGATACAAAGAAAGTTGGATAATTCTTATGGATTTTCATTAACAATACATTGCAAATTGAGATTGATTTTTTTAAATCTTTTTCCCTTTTTTAAAAAATGGAGTGAAAGAGAAAACCATTGAATGCAGATGTGTTGTAAGCTTTGAAGGAAAAGTAACATTTAGAAATTTAAAAGAAAAACATACATTTGATTGGTTGAACGGAAAGAGTGGATTTTTAACAAAAAGATTGTTGTGAAAGAGAGGAAATTGAACAAGATATTAATGGAAGCTCCTGCCTCCTTTGCAAGAGAGAGCGGGAGATTTGGAGGTTACATACGATGAAATTACTATTTTATCCTTACATAGTAATTTGTGGTTTTCTTGAACCATTTGCCCTTTAAAATGAACATATTTACAATATTGCTAGTGGTCGTCCTTCTCTTCACATGTCTATATAATAGAAAAATAAAATAAAATATATATATATAAAACAACAACTCAAAAGGTAGCTTTAGATATTCAAGTTGTGGTTGTTGGAGAATGATTGGTACCTTTATTCAATTCTTCTTTTCTTGTTGTGATTTTATCATGTTCTCAAAAGTATATTTGGAAAGTTCTGTGCATGTATATATGGGGGTTAGGACATCCAACATTAGCAAAGGGGAATTTCTGGCTGACTGCTGAACTTTATTAACATTATTAATTAGTTCGCCTACCATGCCCATACCCCCCAACCCTATCTACTACTCTTGGCACTACCTATTTTTCATTCCTACCATCATCAAGAACTTGGAAGTAGCTTTTAAATTTTCAAACATTCTTATTAGTAACATCTTTCTTATGGTTAGTATGACTTTATATCATCGAAAAATATGTTACTATTTTTCATCGGTGGCCCCTTGAAATTGGCACGAAGTTTCACTTAGGCACCTCAAGTGAACGATGTTCATTTTAGACACCTCATGTAGGGTTTCGTTGTGTCATTTTGACACTCTTTTGCTTACATGGCTTAGTGAGTGTAATACACTTGTTGAGCGCGCGTGAAAAACCTATTTAGTCAATTTTTTAATTATTTTTTTCTTCTTCTTTCCCATTTTCAGCCACCATTTTTGCAAACTTAAATATCCAACATGGTGAATAAAAATAGTTACAGTAAAATGATGGAAACTATTTTGAGATTCTTTCTTGAAAGAATTTAATATTTAAAGAGGAGTAAGTTTAATTTTTGGTGAATTATAAACCTACTAATTAGGGTAAAAAAGAAAAAAATATTTGAAGAAGACACTAATAAAAAAGAAAGAGTATGCCCAGATGTTTTAGCAAAAAAGAGGTGGGGGTATTTGGAGAAGACAATGGGGTGGGGGAACGGGTGCAGATTTTTCTGGAAATGAGTAGGGGTATTTGGAGAAGGCGGGGGGGTGGGGGGAGGGGGCAGGTGTTTTTGCAAATGGGTATGGGTTTTTGGAGAAGACAATTGTGGGGGGGTCATGTGGAGATTTTATTGATTTAATTTGTTTTAAAAAAATTATTTGGGCAAAAATTCACGTGTCATTGAGTCATTGGTTACTTTATATTTTTACTCAAAATTCATTATCTACAAATTGTTTATGATAAATGTCGTCATTTAATTCGCCACTTTACATGTCATTCGCGAGTGTAACACATACACCTCATATATTTTTATTGATTGGCAAAAGAGTGTCAAAATGACACAACGAAACCCTACATGAGGTGTCTAAAATGAACATCGCCCACTTGAGGTGCCTAAGTGAAATTTCGTGCCAACTTTAAGGGGCCACCGATGGATTAGGCCATTTTTCATCTGCATGTTTTATGAGAAAATAAATTATAATGATGATTTTGATAAGTTTTTTTTTTCATCTACATATTCTATAAGAAATATTTTATAATGAAGATTTTGATAAGTTTTTTGATACCCTATTAGGGGCATATATAGGGGGTTTAGGGGGACTTGAAGGTTCAGGGTTCAAGTAAATTCATTCTCTTCTTTTTAAATTATATATAGTAGTGTTGTATTTTTTTTAAAAAAAATTTAAATATAAATATGTAAATTCATGCTCAAATATATATATCTATTCAGGTAAATTTATAGTCCTCATTCATCATAAATTTTTTTGACAAGTTAAAATCGGATGGAGATGTACTTGTTTAATAGGTATATATTATAATTGGATAGTTTGCAATTCATAAATTTAAGTACATAACTCTATTAGAAAAAAACGTTCTTATGAAACAACTTTATTATATAAATTATCTACCCAATCTTCTTAAATTAAAATTCTCCCCAAAAATGTATTGGACATTTATCTTTTAAAGTCTGCAACATTTTCTTACCCTAAAATGTGGAGGATATTTATTGTTTTATATTCAAATAAAAAAAAATACATGGGTTTATTATAAAATTATTTATTTCAAATAATAATTTACCAGATTAGCGTTTCAAATTTTGTAAGATTGAATATATCACTAGGAGTCTATATTTTAAATTCGAGGGATTTTGGTTTAAATTTGAGATAGATTTGGTGGATTTTTAAGGAATCAAACACACATGTATATGGTTGTATTCATGTATATTTGAGTGTATTTGTTCACTCTTATACGTTTATACCATTATTTGTGTGTTTTTATAGTCTATTCACCATCA
>JAJOOO010002848.1:0-28061 GCA_029582685.1 Solanum piurae
GGCGTGCCACACCAGCCCTGCTGGCGCATCAGTGGCACGCCGCGCCACCTTTCCCCCAGGACAATCCGATGAATTTCGTGTCTTATTTTTTTATTCTAAATTGCTTTTAATTGATTTCTTTTCTCAAGTTTTCCTTAGATTCAATTACCCAACCTAAGTACACACTAATATACTAAAAAAAAACACTCAAATAACTCACTTTCATCTCAAGAAATCATCAAAACCCCAACAAAACAAGATTTAGAATGAATATCAAGAACACCTATCAAGAACTCAACATACTCAAACTTATGGATAAAATTCGTAGAAGAAACTCATGATTGGAGTATGGGTGAACAAACCCAACACTATGAAAATTTACATACCTCTTAGGGATCAAACCCATGGTGAAAATCCGCAACAAAACTCAAGAATCTCGACGAACGCCTTGATCTTTTCCTCTTTTCTCTTTTTTTTTCTTCTCTTCTCTTCTTGAACTCTCAACTAAAACCCTTGGCGTATATTAGGATTATAAAACTGAACCTAATCAAATTAGACCCCTAAAAACTTACTAAAAATGAATTAAATCTGATTGGATAAGGAAAAGACTAAAATACCCCTTACTATTTTCAGGTAACTTTCCTTAACTGGATAATCTAACTTCAAAAGGGTATATCTCACTCATCCGACCTAGAAACTTAGCAAACTCAGTTGTGTTGGAAAGATAATTCAAAGAACTTTTATTTGATAACTTATGGGCCACCTAACTTATCATGTACTGAAAGTTATGGTCGTTTGAAGTTGACTCAAAACTTAGAAGAACTTAGGAATGACTTGAATGAATTCTCTTTAATTATTTTTGGAACTCAAGGTGATACATCTAGTGACCTCAGCACTCAAGAAATTTTAAATTCCTCGGTAAAATCCTACTCACAACGAAGGATGGTTCGAGTCTTAGTTCAAAAAAAATTCTGGGGTGTTACAGTGTCACTACAAACAGAACTTTGTTGACTTGATTCTGTTCTAACCTATTGAACAAAAATAAGGAGATATGGATAACTTGTACAATAAAAACTAAATGTAAATGAATCTGTAAATCAAATCTTACTCTTGTTTGAGAATAACTTTGTTGATTTGAATTTCTCTTACTATCAGGTTGAGAAGTGCTCCTCTTACCATACTATGTCATCACTAAATAAAATATATGACTATAATATGTATAAAATTTAAGCAATTTACAAATGTGATTATGAATTATTCTTACTTTTGCACACATAGCTTTGTTATGACCAATTTTCTTGCATATGGAACATGTCATCTTTACTCTCATTTTTTGAAAGTATACCATATTTTTTTGGCTTATCCTTACTCTTTCTTTTCTTCTTGCCATGTTTGCCTGAAATTTTTCTTGGTTTTGGAGGCTCCATTGATGGATTTGTAGTTTCAGGCCACATCCTCATATTGGGAATATGTTGAATGAAATGGTTGTAAGCCTTGAGCGCAATGAATACCTCTCAACATCCACAACCTACAGTCATAGTGCTTCTTGTCCAAGTGAACAACAAATGAATATTCCCCCTCACTAATTTTATAACCATTCACCCAATTCCATTGAACTTTACAATTATTAGAATACTCCTTGTTTCTTTCGAGTATTGTCCTTGCCATAGGTGCAATGTCTGATATCCATGTTTCAGCAAATTTGATCATGTCTATATATCTGTTCATCATTTTATGCCTAATATCCTCTAAAATGGTAATAATTAATTTGTGTCTAGAAGCTAAGATCCAGGAATTGAAAATCTCACACATGTTATTTTTACAACATCACACTTGGAGTGAGTTTGGAAAAAAGCCATAGACCAATTCCTAGGATCATAATGCAACAAGTCCTCTGTTATTTCCTTCTTACCTAGCTTAGACATTGCATGAACTTCTTCTCTAAACTTGACTTCAAAGAAGGACTTTGAGCATCTCCAAAATTATTTCCTTCTTTCTTCTCCTTTCCATGTCACATGTCAGTTACTCCATATATGTCTAGCACACATCCTTCTCTCAACATTTGGTAACAACTCTAACAAGACAGGAACAAGTCCCTAACAAAAATATGTACAAAATAAGAAATTGAAGCAGTAAAGATCAAATTAAAACTAAAATATATGAAATTGTGTAATCAATACCTTTTGCATATTTGACGTTACAGTCAAACCTTCACCAGTTCCCAAATTTAGATAAGTAATTAAATACCTTATGAACCAGTTTTGTTTCTGTATCCACAACAGCCCAGACAATGGGATACATTTGATTATTCACATTCTTTCCAACAACAACTAATAGCTCACCTTTACAAGCCTCCTTGAGAAAACAACCATCAAATCCAATTATATTCCTACACCCCTCCAACCATCCTTGCTTAAATGCATGAAATCACACATAAAAATAAACAAAAAAGTTCTTTCTTGGTTCAGTTTCCTTATCAATGTTTACCCAACAAGAGGTTTCAGGATTGGTTTGTTTGATCATGTCTGCATAGTCACATAATCTGGCAAATTCCAAAATCCAATCACCCATGTTTTCCTTCATAACCCTCTGTTTAGCTTTGTAACAAAAGTCTTACCAACATAAGACCCAACTTCTTTCTTACCAAATCTTGCATTTCCTAAATCCTTATGTATGGTTGAGATACAATTCTGTCCTTAAACTTTCTAGCAATTAACTTTGAATTACACAACTTGTTCTTGTTTAATGGAATACACTTGTGAACATGATGATAGTTCTTCACAACAAAATCACATGAGTCCCTGTCAATGAAAGAGTATAACAACCACTTACAGTTAGAATTTCTGCACTTTACCCTCACTCTATGCTTTTCATTAGGTCTTAACTTTATCTACCTCATTTACTCTACAACATAATTTGACATTGCCTTCTTGAACTGATTCGCACCCTCAAAGACCATTCCAAGCTCAAATAACTTCACAATTTTCATCATATTTGGCTTTTTTTGCTTTTCCTTCTAGCAGGTATATCTACTCCCTTAACAACATCCACATCAAGATGTTCATCACCATCATCACTCCAACAGTCAGAGCTATCAAGATAATCCTCATCTCCACCTAATTTTTCTGCATATTTGTTAGTTTTATTTTTTCCAATATCCTCAAAGCCTTTATCTATACCACCAACCTCTCGAACTAGTATTTCTTCATATTCAGTATCCATTTTCCTCTATTTTTGTTTCTTCTTTCTTGTCTAAAAGCTCTCAACTCCTCATCAATATCTGAGCTATCTTCTGAAGGTATATCCACTAGATCTGAATCACTACTCAAGAAATCAGATTCACCTTGTCCACCTAGGTTATCATCCACACCCTTTCCACCTAGGTTAGCATCAACATCCTCTCCATCTAAGTTAAAAGCCTCACCATCTCCACCTAAGTTAACTGCCTCACCCTCTTCACCAAGGTTAACATCAACACTCTCACCAACTAGGTTAACAACCTCACCCTCTCCACCTAGGTCAACAACCTCACCAACATCAATACTATCATTAGTTAGATATCAGTAGGTCCCTCAATGTCAAGTAAGAGTTCATCTAATATATGACAAACAAATACTTCAAAAGTGTCCTCATGTTTTAAGTCTTTAATTAGGTGCAGGAGATGTTTGTCAGATGTAATTAGGACAAATTGTTTATTCAATAAATCCATGATATAAAAGCCTCCAACAGTTTCATACCCCAATTCTTTAGTATAATACAGTAGTTCCAAAATGAAAAAGTGGTCCTTATCTATATACCTAAGTGCTGGCACACAGTTTCCAACATAAGTAGGGACAAACCTCTCGAATAAGATTCCAACATGGTAAATGTTTGTAAATAATCTCTTACATGGTCAATTGTTAGGTAGGCTTGCAAAATATCAAACAAACCCTAGCTTAAGGTAACGAAATATACTCATATAACCCATGCAAAAACTAAAAATCAAAGCTTAAAGGCTTATTTACTGGGGAATTGTAAAAAAGGGACATAATATTCGCAAAATTTACGAACCCTAGATTTTAACATAACCTTAGGATTTTGAATTCATTTCACAAAGCATGTAAAAACATTAAAAATCCTAACTTACACAGAGAAATCTTCAAGATTATAACACGAACAAGACGATTTCAACTTCAATCTGGAAGAAATGCACGTGGTAGTTGTTAAATGACCATTTTATACACGTCAGATACACGTGGGAGCTTATTAATACGCGCCACACAATTTATGAAAAGTGACAAAAAAATACTTAAACGGTTCAAATCTTGGCTGGTAGAGGTGTTCAAAGGTACTAGGTCTAGTTGAGGTGTCTAAATGAATTATGCGGACACCTTTAAGGGGCCGCGGATGACTTAAGTCTATTTTTAAAGTCATTTTAATGTAGATTTTTTACTTTACATCTTTTATCGGTGTTATTTGAGTCGCTTTACACATATAGTAGCTAAATTTTCGGGTAGCTTGTTTGAGTGAAATTTTCACCGATTGTCTATTTTTGGGAATGTTGTTTAGTTAATGACTTTTGTTTTATAGTTTCTCTTACATGAATCTTTTAGATATCTAAAAAAATTATTTTTCTTCAGAAAATTGGAAATTTTTATAGAAAATGTTAGATCACTATCTAACATTCATAAGTTATTGCTAACGTTAGACGACAATTTATTTTTCTATAAGGTAAAAGTAATATATAAGCAAACCTTAGACCCAAATCTAATATTTTTAGAAAGCTATATTTGTACAATTTTCATTTTAAAAAATAATACTAAAATTTAGAAAATAACCTAAAAAGGGACATTTGTGTAAATCAACCCTTGTTCGATCCATAAGCCCAATTGCAAAGTAGTCATGTCTTAGCATATGGGCTGGATAGGCCCATTTAATCCCCTATTCCAACCACATACTTAGGCCCATGAGCGATCCACAAGTTATTCTTGCTTGTTTGGGCCGGCCCATTAAATTTAATACGAAGAAAATTAGGAAAATTATGCAAAGGGGTCACTTGACCCTTTGCTTTATTTAGGAAAAAATTGTGTATTATAGCAAACTATTAATTCAAAATAAATGTTATAGCCACAGTTTAATTTAATTTCAATTTGCAGCAAACTTCTTGCCATTCGCCTCTTTCCCCCCTCTCTAGAATCTCGCTCAACACTCTCCTCTTTTTCAGCCCTTTCTCGCTCGCCTCTCTCACTTTATAGAAACACAAATGTATATTTGTGTTTGTGTTTTTATAAAGCGAGAGAGACTGTATATACAAATACATATACATATTTATACAAACACAAATTTTAAAAAATACAATGTATAATTTATGTTTTTATAAAGCGAGAGAGAGATTTGATATACAAATACAAATGTTTTAACTCGATTCAATTGTATACGAATTCAAATTTTATGCAGATATACAAACACAATCATTGATACATATACATAGTAGTTACATATATACAATTATCTAACTGATATACATATACAATTCACCTCTCTCCATTCTTTGCCCTCGCTCGCCTCTCTCCTCTTTCTCCCAATCTCGCTCGCCACTCTATCCTAACACAAAGAACATATACATATACAAACACAATTTTCATATAAATCGCCGCGACATATACAAATCGAATGCTCCATAGCAAACATAATTTAGTTATAGAGCGCAAATAGCAAAACTATAGCTATAGAGCGCTAATATAATTTTTATGTTTGCTAAATTTACTCTTTAAAAATTGGTTGTTAACTTTCAATTTCGTTATTAATGGTTGTTGTTGTTGGTTCTTCTTCTTCTTCTTCTACATCGTCATTCTTCTTCTTCTTCTTCTTCGGCTTCTTCGTCTTCTCTCTCTAAAATTTGACGTACCGAAAACGTGAATCGGTTCGAGCAAACTATATATCAAAAGACTCAAACCATTGTGAGGGATTTTATACCTAAATTATGGGACTGTTTAGAGGTTATTTTGAGTTGATCGAGATTGAATTCATCAGTGTATACTTCATGTATAGTTAAGCTATATTCAGTTTTTTAAATGTATCATAATGTATAGTTAGTGTATAACTCATGTATAGGTAAGTTATAATGTGTAGTCCATGTATATTTTCTAGGGGAAATGAGCCATAAAACCCAAAATAATTACATGTTCATACCTCAAACCAAAGTAATTCACGAAATACCATTCTCTCAAAAAAATTTACAACCCATACCCCCATTCATTAAGGCTTCTAATTTCAGTTAACTGATATATGTATATAGCCTTAATGATATCAATACAGTGTGTGTATATATATAGTATCAGTTAAGCGAAATTAGTTGAGGGGTATATAGTGTAATTATTTAGTGGGGTATGAATATAAAGGGGTTATATGTTGTTAATTATTTTGGGGTATTTGCTTAACTTCCCCTATTTTATATGACTTTTGGCTATTTAATGTAATAGAAACGTGGCTATGTTTGTTGTAAATTAATTATTTGATTGTTTATATTTGAAAGGGAAAAACTACATCATTAGACATACTTAACTAACTTTACCTATAGTTTAAAAATATTACTCATAATACCACTTTTTAATAATTATACCTTATATTTTAAGAAGTTAAATCAGATACACAAATCCCTTAATATGATATTGAATAATTATCTTAAAATTCAAATTCCTTAATTAAAGGTACATTAACAATTGTCCCCCAAACTCCTATGCCAACAATATATCTCCATCTACCCTCACGTTCTCCATTACCTGTACCTACTCTCTCTTCCTTCTTCCTCAATCTCCTATCTCAAGTTCATCTCTCCATTCTCTTTCTTTCTCCCTTCTCCCTTATAGTTCTTCTTTACTAAACCATCAAAAACTGAATTGATGGGTTTTTTTTATCACATTTTTCTACCTTGAATATTTTATATAAAAAAAAGTTACCTGAAGGGTTCAACGGAAGAGAAAGGTAAGACGAGGTAAGGTATGTTGATGTGAGATCGATAAAGGTGAGAGAACAATGCAGAAAAGCTCTGAAAAGTGAAGGATAATTGTAGAGGATGAGATTTGGGATTTTGTCTTTAGCTAATGCTTTCAATGTTGGATTGGTAGAACAGAGAACAAAGAAGTTGAAAGACCAGATCCAGAGCCATATCAGCGCTAGATTTTAGTTCCGAACTTGGTGAATTTATGGTGGATTTGTAGAGATATAATGTTTGGACGTGTCAAAATGTTCTATGTATTTTCCTTTCATCTATGCATCTCTCTTTCTTCTATGTATAATGTATATATCCTTATTTCATAAATTTAAAAG
The DNA here is from genome assembly GCA_029582685.1 of Solanum piurae. NCBI lineage: Eukaryota > Viridiplantae > Streptophyta > Magnoliopsida > Solanales > Solanaceae > Solanum > Solanum piurae. Next base: position 7,288 of record JAJOOO010002848.1, read on the forward strand.
ATTAATATAAAATAATTAAATACATGCTTCAGATACATAACAAGTTTTCAATACATGTTATGTATCAGATATACGTATATAGCAGATATACCTAATGAAATATATTTAATGAAATTAAGTGCATAAATCAGCTACATAGTGCGAGATACACATTGTTCTCTAAACATGAAAAATTTAAAAAAAAATCAAATTTCTGAAAAAAAGTTTTCCACTTTGTTGTTGCTGGAAAATAAATGGAAGAAATTAATATACATATATAGCAAATACACCTAATAATATACATTTAATGAAGATACATGAATCATATCAGAGTACGAGATACATATTGTTCTTTAAACATGATAAAATTGAAAAAAAAAATCAATAAATTCAAAAAAACAAATTCCAATTTCTGAAAAAAAAGTTGTTCACTTGTTGTTGCTAGAAAATAAATGGATGAAATTAGATTTTTAATTTTATTTTTTAGAAGTTGTTAAATTAATTATACTCAAAAATTGTGGGATACATGTATCCGACGGGTAATTATACTCAAAAGAATATATGCTCAAAAGTTGTTAGAGTAATTATACTCGAAAGAAATTATAATTTAGATTTTTTAGGAATACTGGTAATAGTTTATATGGAAGGATCATTCAAATCAGCTTTGTTTGCTAATTTTCCATAAGTTACTGATTTAATTAAGGAAATAAGTTATAACATTTATTTCAAAAGTATTAAATTATGCATCTCGACCTTTTAAACCTGATGGATACATGTATTTTACGGGTTGTGATACATGTATCCCATAACCAAGAATGATATAAAAAGTAATATAAAAAACTATCGGGATTCCTAGTAATTAGAATCTATCGGGATTCCTAGTAATTAGAATCTATCGGGATTTCTAGTAATTAGAATCTAAATTAGTGAGATTTATATAATTTGCCCTATTTGAAACTAGCCCAAAAATATTTTCAAATAACTATTTTTCGTGAGATAGTCATTTTCTGATGTTCGACTTTTAGAGATGAAAAATATTTTTTGTTATTGTGGACGAAAGTTATTTTCCTTGCTGACATTTTGACATTTAACTTCATATTCCTTACTCCAACCAACTCTTATGTTATTATCAATCTTTAGTAGTGAAACATTTAATCAAAACACTCTTTCATTTGATTTGTATATATGCTAAATCGATAATCAAATCAATAAAATATTCGTTGTTGATTTTCGATTAATCAATTAGCGGTCCGTAACAAAAACTGAACAGATAGTCCGATAAGAGAATTTACAAAACTATTAACCCCAACAATCAATAGCAACAACATATTTTTTGGGTTCGATTTATTGGTTAAACCAAAATTTGCACACCCTATTACTCACTAAAGAAACAATTTATCTTCACGTTGATGAGCCACACATTATAGTAAAGGAAACCGATGGTCCTATAGGTTCAAGAAAAAAATATGTACAATAGTTTATTATTACATATTTTTTATAACACGATGTCGTTCTAGTTAGCTTACACATACTTTAATTATTGTATCGAGTATATCTATTACCTCTCACTAACACATATATAGAATAGTTTCTGTCAATAATAAAAACAATATTTAATAAATAATGCGTTCAACATTTAAAGAAGGGAATAAATGAACATTCTTTGAAATGATTTCTATTAAAAATAAAATGACACAATCTACACTATGTTAGTAATAAAACTCAATTTAATTAGCATATTGCTACAAGTCGTTTTGACGAGATTTTAAAAAAATAATAATATTATATTCATGATAATCTCGTACAACTAGTATGAATTTATAAATATTTATGTTATTTCCCTATTTTTGCATAATATAATTTTTTGACCAAGCGATATTAAGTAATTACACTGTTTTTCACCTCTAATTTCAACCCACCAAACTTTAGGTAGATATAAAGAAATGATCAAACACTTCTTGTTTACGTTAAGATTTAAACCTTATTTTCAAAACTTGCAGCACTACTTTATTTGTAGGTGGACATAAATCGAAAATCAAATCAAACCTAACTTTCAAAATTAAATATCTAATATCTTTTTTTTTTATTGATATCAAAATCAAACTTTAAAATACTGAACTGAATATCAAACGCCTATCCATGACTTTATGGAAGGTGTGGGTGAGAACCTCTCATGAAAACAAAATTTGTCTGTCTTAATTTGTCATGTTTGTTTCTTGGCCATTAGCTATGTTTCTTGTCATTAGTTATATGTCCATTTGCAACTTGCATGAATAATTTTGTGGTTCTACTTTATTTGAATCCTTATAAAAGTTATCTTCTTTTTATTCATTCAAAAAGTATAATTTTGTGTAGTACTAGAGATCTTTATTCTAATATAGCTCAATGGTTGAAAAAATTACCTCAAAAAGTACACATGGCCAAAATATTGTGCAAGAAGCAACCATGGGCGGAGCTACAGTAGACGAAGGGTGGTCAGTTGGCCAAAATGGTCCGAAAGACGTCGATGAAGGAGCTATAGTTGACGAAGGGGGGTCCGTCGGCCAACATATTGCACAAGATGTCAGTGGTAAAGGAGGGTCAGTTCAACACCCTTTGCCAAAAAGTCACACTATAGTGAAACTCCTGACTCCACCACTGCTAGACAATGCTCGGGTAGCTATGCAAGATGACGTCAATGGCGAGGTCACAAGGGACGTCGATGAAGGAGGATCAGTTGGACACTCTTTGCCGAAAAATCACACTATAGCGAAATTCCTGACTCCACCACTGCAAGACAACGCCCAGGTGGCTGTGGTCATGGTGCCACTTCCAGCACAAGGCCATCTCAACCAACTCCTCCATCTCTCTAGGCTCATTTCCATGTACAATATCCAAGTCCATTACATTGGAATCACATCACACATTCAACAAGCAAAAATTAGAGCTCATGGCTTTGATCCACTCACAATAACAAAAATTCATTTCCATGAATTTCATCAAACACCTTTTTTTGAAACTCCCCTGCCTAATCCTAATGCTTCTTTCAAATTTCCAAACCAGCTAATGCCTTCATTTTACGCCACATTCCATCTCCGCGAGCCAGTTTGCTCGCTAGTACATGAACTTCTAAGCACGAATCATCGCAAAATTGTTGTCATTTATGACAGTTTGATGAAATTTGTAGTTCAAGATTTGCCACAAATACCAAACATAGAGTGCTACTGTTTCAATAGTACTTCAGCTTTCATGTCATATTCACACCATTGGGAACTCAAAGGAAAGCCTTTCCATCCCGGAACTGAAAATTACGAGGATATTCAAACAGTTGGAGATTCTTTTCCTCCAGAGTTTTGGGAATTTTTGAAGATACAAGAACAATTTGATGGGAGGAACCATATTAGTGGTGAACTTTACAATTCATCAAGAGTGATTGAAAGTTTGTACCTTGATTTAATGGCCAAAGAATATGATGGTATGAAGCAATGGGCTATAGGTCCATTCAACCCCATGGAGCCACAAGAGAAGAGAAAAGACTCGAACAAACGCCACGAGTCCCTTGATTGGCTTGACAAACAAGAGCGCGACTCAGTTATTTTCGTGTCATTTGGCACGACTACTTCGTTGTGTGATGAAGAAATCAAAGTGCTCGCGATTGGACTAGAGAAGAGTTGCCAGAAGTTTGTTTGGGTGCTCCGAGATGCTGACAAAGGAGATGTTTTTACAAGTGAAGTTAGAAAAGCACAATTGCCTGAAGGATATGAAGAGAGAATAAAAGAAAGAGGGATTATAGTAAGAGATTGGGCACCACAATTGGAAATTTTAGCACATAGTTCAACTGGCGGTTTTCTGAGTCATTGCGGATGGAATTCGTGTATGGAGAGTATGTCCTTTGGAGTTCCTATAGCAGCATGGCCAATGCATTCAGATCAGCCAAGGAATTCTCAACTTGTAACAAAGTACTTGAAAATTGGACTAATTGTTAGGCCATGGGCGTGTCGTGATGAAGTTGTTACATCAGAGATAGTTGAAAATGCTGTGAAAACATTGATGGCTTCATCAGAGGGAGATGAGATGAGGAAAAGAGCTGCAGATTTGAGCAATGCTATCAAAAAATCGACGGATGGGGGCATAAACCGTGCTGAGATGGATTCTTTCATCGCCCACATTACTCGTTGAAATCCGATATATGATTGTCCAGATAAATTCTTATTATTTCATATACTAATTGTTAATAATAAATCTGATTTCAACGAGTAATGTGAGCGATGAAGGTCCATCTAGCGCGGTTGATGCCACCGTCCATTACTGATTTTTTAATAGCATTGCTCAAACTTGTTGCTTTTTTCCTCATCTCATCTCCCTCTGTTGAAGTCATAGTGTTTTCACAACATTTTCGACTATCTCTGATGTAACAAGTTCATCATAATGCGTCCATGGCCTAACAATTAGTCCAATTTTCAAGTACTTTGTTACAAGTTGAGAGTTCCTTGGCTGATCTGAATGTATTGGCCAAGCTGCTATAGGAGCTCCAAAGGACATGATCCCTTGATTCACTCCAATAGTAGTATTGATCGTGTCAATGCAGTGGAAATGGATACATTTAATGAATTGAAAAGTTCACCACAGCTGATTTTGTAAAACAGATATTGCAAAGCATATAGGCAAACATTTATTCATGTTAAAACCAGATTAATTATCTGTTAAAAGAGAACTACAAAGCAATCATCATCTTACTAATAGCCATAAAAAGTAAGTCTATCTTGTGATATACGCGATGAAAGAATCCAACTCCATTCGAGAAGCACCCCCTTTCTCTGTGGACTGCCTTACTGCTTCTCCCAATTCTTCTGCTCTTTTCCTAATTGCATCACCTTCTTCTGATGCCATCAACTTCCTCACAACATTCTCAATGGTGGATGCACTCACCAGCTCCTCGCGTTTCTCCCACTCCCTCACAATCAGGCCTATTTTCAACATTTTCGTAACCAAGAAACCATTTTTTGGTTGGTCAGAATGCATAGGCCAAGCAGCTATTGGCACTCCCATAGTAATACTCTCAATGCAAGAATTCCATCCGCAATGACTCATAAAACCCCCCGTGGACGAATGAGCCAAGATTTCTGGTTGTGGTGCCCATTCTCTCACCACTAGCCCAACCCCTTTTACTCTTTCCTCAAATCCTTCCTGCAACTCAAGTCTTCTAGCTTCTCCGGTAAAGATATCACCTCTATCAGCATCTCTCAACACCCATAAAAACCTCTGTTTGCTCTGCTCTAATCCCATCCCGAGCTCCTTGATTTCCCTATCAGAAAATGAAGTTGTTGTTCCGAAAGATACATAAAGAACTGATCTTGGAGGTTGTTTGTTTAGCCACTCGAGACACATATCATTCTTATTCGAAACACAATCGAGTTTAATAGGCAAAATTGGTCCAATTGCCCATTGTTTCTTCTCCTGTTTACTTGCTACTTGTGCAAGCAAATCAAGAAACTCGCCTTCGATTACTTTACTTGTATTATGGATATCACCTGATCTAATAGCCATATATGGACTCTGAGAAGCTCCAAGATTCTTGATTTTATCTGTCAAAGTTCCTTCAATGGAAGGTAAATTTTTAAGCAATTCCTCTTCGAGTTGAATATGCATTCCCATAGACAATGATATCAAACAGTACAAAGTGAACACTGAAATGCAATTAAATACATATGATTCCGCGTTATGCAAGGACGAAACATCCTGAACATTACAAGACATAAAAGAATCATGAACAACAACGACTCGTCTTGCTTTTGAGGAAATATCGCGTAAGAAGGAAGCAATGGACTCGCGAAGAAGCATAGAAGCATCCCATGATGGCTGAAGTTGTGATGGGAATTTGTTCAAGGCATTAAAGTCAGGTGGTGGTGAGGCAAATTCAGGAGTTGGGATGTCATGGAAATGGATTTTGGCTATGTCTGATGGATTTAAGGCGTTGGCTCGAACACGAGCTTGACGATTATGTATAGCTGAGCCAACATAATAGACAGGAAGATCATATGATGAGGAGATTAAACAGGATAGTTGAAGAAGTTGATTGAGATGGCCTTGTGCTGGAAATGGAACCATGACTATAGCTACTTCATCTTGTTGTATGTTGCTACACATGTTAGTGGAAATATCGAAATTTCGTACTGATTGCTTTAAAAAGTCTATGAAATCTGATAAGACTTGAAACTTCTGATGATCTTCCAAGAAAAAGTTGTTCTTGAAAGGTGTATAAATCTTGAAATTAATGTCAGATGATAATAATACAAAGAAAATAAGGTATGTCATTATGTCATAAAACTTGTTTTTATCTTGTGAGATAATAATAATATAATACATCCATTATTATTTGAGTGGTGCAATAACAATATACCATTATAATAATAATTATTTATTTTTTACACCAGTTACATTAATCGATAACAATAGATAACTATTTAAGAGTTAATATCTCAAAAGATCACTCAACTATAAAAATTTATGTAGTAAAGTCATTAAACTTTGTCTTGTATTAGTAAAGTCACTCAACTAAGAGTTTTTATCTTACAAAATCATTCAACTTAGAGCTTTTATCTTACAAAATCACTTGCCCTAATTTAACATTAAAAAATCTAACATGACAAAATAAATTAATATTTTATATTATACACAGACCCCACAGATACACAAAATTCATTTTTTTACCCAATCCACTGACAAATTAAATAACGAATTCAAATAGATGATTAAATATTTTTTAACGCACATTTTAGCAAGAAATTGAACTCTAAATATGTTTATGTTATAAATAAGAGAAAAATTATTGTTACTAAAGTAATAAGAAAACGTTGGCCTGGCAAAAAATATCACAGTAAAGTCAAAATATTCAAAAATATGATATCAAATATATAACTTATTGATAAAATAAACTCAAAGTCAACGAAAAAGAAATAAATATTGCACACGCATTTGGTATTTGTAAAATTTATTTAATACCGTATGATACTTAATTGATACGTGTTTTAAAACTAAATTTGTATCATTTAACTACAGTTATTAATCATAGAAAAGAGCTAAAAATGGCAGATCTCATGCTAAAATGCTGAAAATATTTACTTACCGATCAACCTAAATACGTTATTTTAATTTGGAAGTGTGTGAGTGGGATAAAAGAAATTAGTTTTCCTTAATTTTGTTTATTTGATTTGGTTGAGTGATTTTCGAAGGAAAAAGTCATAAGTTGAGTGATTTTATTGATACAAAATAAAGTTTAATGACTTTACAACATAAATTCTCATAATTGAGTGATTTTATTGATATAAAATAAAGTTTAATGACTTTACAACATAAATTCTCATAGTTGAGTGACCTTTTAGGATGTTAACTCACTATTTAATGGGAAAACTAATTTTCATTGTGATTAGTGGCTAAATCAGGATTTTCGTTAAGGGCAGAGGTGGAGCTAGCATGCGAAGTATTCGGAACAACTTTGGTGATCCAAACCATATATTTTTGTTAAGAAAATTCACTGAATATGTATATGTAATGAACTTCAAAATCCAAAAACTTCAAATTTTGAATTTGTCTTTAACTAAGGGGATTTAAAATCTAATGAAGTAAAATATAGAATTATGAAAATTTAACTATGAATTGGTATGTATGTTTGTTAATTATACCTAATCATAATTTTTTTCCAACTAATGCATGTCTTAATCCATCCTTTTCATATGTCTTTGTCACCATTCTTGATTTTGTTACTCTCAAGAAAAATTAGAAATAACAAAAATAGTTTCGTGTTCTACTATCTAAGTCACTTATATGGACCCCACACATGTTTACGCCCTTCTTTTAAAAAAATCGATCATTTGTCCATTCGTGAGCATCATTCTTGTGCAGGAGCCATACGAACCTTTTAGGTATCATTTCAATTTGATTGCTCACATGTGATTCACTCAAAAGTAGTGCATATGTTTTTTTTGTTTGTTTGTTATAAGCGATAAATCCTTAAGTGCTAGTGGGACACAATTCAAAACTTGGTGGCCGATTATATGAATCCGTTTCACTATCCTTTTTCACTTAGATATCAATCTTTTATCCATGACAAGGTTTGAACCTGTAGCCGTGCCTAACCTATAAATCTCAAATTGCGCTCTTACCACTAAACCAAAACCCCCGATTTGAAAAGAACTTTGGAGTTTTGTACAATTGCAAGAAAGTTCACGTCAAATGACTTGGCTTGCTGTCCAAAAGAAAAGAGACAAGCACAAAAGTTAAGAAGAAAGAAACAAAATGTGTATGCATATAAAAAAAAGGAAAAAAAATAACTTTATCTGCAATGGAGTTAAAGTTTTCAAACTTTATATTAAAAGATATAGAAAAAACATAAAGTCACCATCGAAGTTGTCTCAAATTTTCAAAAAGACATTTTAATTTTGAAATCGTCCTATTACCCCACTAAATAATTTTGAACACATTATTATATCAAGTATATGTAGAACTTTGAGAAATATTCTTTCTATCAAGAAATATTAATTAAAATGAGTACAAGTTGGATTTCATTGTAATTTTATATTCATTTTCTTTAAATATTTTTGAAAATTTAAGCAAGTCATCCTATTTTGAATACTGTTTGGTGCTAAGATAAATATACATTTTTGGTGTTTTATTTGCAAGTTTGGTAGAAAACTAGAAATCTATATATTTCTTCTTCGTGCCTTTGCTAATTTCAATAAAGGCATTACATTTATTTGTATATTTTCCGATCAACATTTTTTTGACATATTTATACCATTAGAGACTTTAATTTAATTAGTTTCACTTATTTCTTATTTTATGACAAATGCACCATACCATTTTTCTCAATTTTATTTAATCAAAATATAAAAGGCAAAATTATTATTGTTAATTTAACATTTTCTATTTTACAACTCAAATTTTTAAATATATCGAATATTTATATTTTGATAAAGGACCAACTAGCATGTTCCCAGAAAATAGTTAAATAAATAGGTGTACAATTAGTTCAAAAGTTGATTTTTGATATATGTTTCAACCATACAATACATAACATCATAATTTAATAAAGAATTTTACCAATGTTAAACCATGACTTCTAAAGTGGATTTTATTTATATCTTACAAAAGAAGAATTAGAAAAAACCTATTAATACAATGCAGTACACTATAATCTAATAAAGTATGTGAAATTATTTCCACAATCATCAGTATTCATCACTAACGTACAAATTGGTTTAACATACTTATTGTGAATAAATAGAAATCGACTTAACTTTGGTGTCAAATAATATTTCTTCAATAAACTAAATATTCAACCTAAACTAACATGTCATCAATGTATAACAAAAATGTCATTAAAACGTCAATAACAAAACCTACTGCATAATCAAGATATGAACAATGTGAATTAAATAATTTTTTTCTGAAAATAATTAGTTTATTATACCCGATTACAGAATGCTTTTTTTTCTTTGTTAACTACGTTGATTTATATTAATTAAAAGCAATATTATTTACTATAAAATTAATTAAAATTGCAAGTTTTATAATAAACAAGATTGAAATAACCTGTTCCATCCCATCTTTCGTCATGCTGAGAAGTTGTTGCTTTCCGCCATTGAAACAATTATCAGAATATAGGAAGAGTTTGATTGAGGTTAGTATATAGTATTGTGGTTATGGGAGATATTTGTGATAAGTGAATAACAGAGGTAGAACAATTTAAGGAATTAAAATTTGTTACCATAATAAATCATACGTAATTATTCATTAGAATTACCATTTTTATTATTATATCGTATTTGTTTTGCTTGGTAAAAATTTATTGCTATGTTAGAAAAAAGTCAAACTATTGCTATATAGAGGTTATTTAGGTACTTAAATTGTATAGATAGGTTTTTCGCCCATATTTAAATTACTTTAATAAGTATATCATCTTCAAATATAAAGTAAAATTATAAATTTTGGCATAATACTTTGATGATTTGAAATTGAAAATTCACACTTTTGAGAGATTAAAAAGTGAACAAATCAATTTATTGAAAACAAAATATCCCTAACCAGAAATATAAGGATCAAAATTACAATATATTGATATTGGAAGTACTAAAAGTACTAATACTAAACTTTTGCTAAAAATTCAATTTTTTCCTCTCTTCATATTAGTAGTGAATTTTTTTTCTCCACTCCTTCCCTTTGCTCCGCCGCCGTACCTCTGCCACCGCCGTAAGCTCCGCCACTGTATTTACTCCGCCGCTGGATTTCACTGAGGTAAAGTTTGTGCTTCGTTTTTTGATAAAATCAACCTAATTAGGTACCTTATATTTGATAAATTGGAACTTTTTGATGCAGTGGATGTGAAGAAAAAGCTTTAGTTGATAAGTTTCTGTTTTCTTTATAAACAGGAATATAGTAATTAATGGCGCATAGGTTGCTTAGAGATGCAGAAGCAGATGGATGGAAACGATCTGATTTTCCGATTATATCTGAGTCTTGTCTCGGGGATAGTCCCTATGTGCGAATGGTAATTTTTTTGAACTTTTCTTCTTTGATTTTCCTTTTTTTATTATTATAGATAATTTCATGATTTGGTGTTTATGTTTATGGTGTTTTTGAACTAGAATTGAGGGGTTGTGTGTTTATAGAATTTAGGAACTGATTTTGTGTCAAATTTTCTCCTAATTGTTTGAGCTTTTTCCATCAAAGTTAGTTAATTTTGGTTTAAAAAGGTCACACCTTTTTCTTATTTTAATTTCCCCTTCCATGCATTGGAATGTGTTTACAGTATTTATACCAACAAATTAAATGAAACAGCATGCTAGCAGAGAGAACGCTAGCATAAAGATAGGAAGAAGAAACTCTACCGAAGACTGGTGGGAGTAAATACCAGCTTGCATTTGGTGGGCTTTATGGAAAGAAAGGAATGCTAGATGTTTTGAGGACAAGAGTAACAACATCGAGAAGATAAGGATGAATAGCCTTAGTCTTTCATACTTTTGGTGTAAACAGGGTATGAGGGGGGATATAGTTTTGTTTGTTGATTTCATTGGCAATTTGTAATCTCCCTAGGGGTAGGTTTTTTTTTTTTTATAACCGAGAAATCCGTTTGTGACCCGCCCTTTGGACTAATCACAGCCTTCTAAACTCGGTGGATAATGGGCCCGCCCCTCTACCCTAGGGGTAGGTTTTTTTATGCTCTGATGAGATTGTAAGTGACCTATGCTCATCATTATTTGATGATGAGACTTTTGTGAATACACAGTTAACCTTATCTCAAAAAAAGAAACTTAATATTTGCTGAGCTGTTTAAAAATTGAATTCGTTGAGTCTGTTGCACTTTGGGATGGCAGCCCCTGTATTTAGAACTCTTACATTGATAAAATATCCAAAAGCTTGTTTCTGTATAGTGGGGTTGGTATCTCAGGAATCAGGAAAGTAGATAAATCATCTGTTTCTCTGAATCAGGATTTGCATTACTTGGTAAAAACTAAAATAAACAGGGCCGCGCAATTCAATAAGGAACTAGAAGGTGTAGTTTTGTTTTTTCTAAGGAATCAAACATCAAAGGTCAGAGCGCCATTCTTTTATATCTCATACGCCTCATGGCCTCAGCTTCTTACTGAAGTAATTGTAACGTGTGATGGATCTGGCCTGTTATATTTAATGAAGATAACAAGTGTATAAATTGTCTTTTTTCAATAAAGGAAAAGGCGGTTAGCTTATTACTTTCTTTCTAGTCCTTGTTTGCTGATTATTGATTAGGTTATACACTTGCTTGCATTACGTTCTTTACAAAATAGTTTCTATATTCATTTTACATGTCGTTAACAGTTAACTGATGGCATCTTCCCTAAATACACAACTGCATCCTGCTTTATTGCTTCTACTTGCCATTCCTATTGTCAAATGTCAGTTCTCTTCGTACAAGGCATAGAGATTGATCTGAGTTTTATGACGTGGTGAAGTTACATTTACTTTTCCATGCTTAAGTTTTGAACCTTTTGATCTTGTCATTGTTCCTTTCAGACAAAAGCAGATTATGACAAGGAGTGCAAGATATGCACACGACCCTTATGCAGCAAGTTGAAGAATGTTTGTCAAGTTTGTCTTTTGGATCTTGAGTATGGTTTGCCAGTTCTGGTCTGAGACACTGCTCTCAGTATCAATTCTAATGATGCAATCCCCAAGATAGACGTTAATAGAGAATATATTTCGCAGAGGAGCATGACCCTAGGGTGTGTGAAGTTTCAATTGGAAGTGTTGCACCATTTTTTTTGAAAATGATGATTCTTTGATGTTGGACCCGTCAACGGACCTTTGCATATATAGGACGGATACACATTTAATTTATAACTTTTCAGTTCTTGCGCTCGTGTATACTTGGATAGGCAATGATATCACAAGTTATTGGCTGTTTTCTAATGCGTCGCTTAGAAACCTTTTCGAGGTCCAACTCTTTGTATCCATCAATTTTGATAGTCTGCATAAAAAAGTTTCTTACTTTCAACACAACAATAAAATAATAAAACATGAAGATGAGCAAAAAACTGTACTAGTAGAGTTTACCCTAACTCTATCACCACCACACTTGCAAACGCTTCTTTCCATTGTGTAGGGATACTTATACTCTTCCACAATGTCGTAATCCATAGCAAATTGGTATACCATAAAAGCGTTAGCCGGTGGGCATTCATTTTCCTTCAACGTTTTCTCAAGCTCGGGATTTGGATATTTTTCAAGAACGCAATTGATCACCAGTTTGGATAATGGTATAACTGCCCTTTTTCGTTTTATAGCATCCACGACAGTTATTGCATCAACACCGGCACATGCCCAGCAAGAGCTTTCAATTATGTACGTAAACCAATACAATCAAAACAATATCGTAATACATGGTATTATTAATAAAAACTGCAGGATTTATAGAAAGAAGTCGACGAATTGTGTACCTTATGTTTTTGCAGCGAAAAATCGACGAAATCCTTTTATTTGAAGAATTGCTCCAAGCCAAACTTGAATCTCAAGGAAACAAGATAAATGATTCACAAACTAAATATCTTTTGGTGAGTGTCTTTTTCTTAGAAAAAAGTTGTGTTCAGAGTGTCCACTTTTTCTCTGTTTTTTTCTTCTTGCGTTTTCAGAGCGTAAAAAATTCTCTATTTAAAAAATAAAGGTTTATGTACGTTGGAGCAGTTACATAGTAACTGTTCTCACCCCTATTTTTTAAATTAAGACTTATCTCTTTTTTACAGATAATATTTCGGATCGGGTCGATCCACATGGGCGATCCATGACCCAAAAATTTACATCTCCCACTTCGCACATGGTGGACAAGACCCAAGCCAACACAACATCAACTAGACACACAATTCATACGATAAATAGTTCGTGCGACCTGTGAGCATCAAGAGCTTACCCTTAAGGTTTTACAAGCCCTACATAGGAATCCAATCACATGTGGAAGGAATTCACTACTTATATAAGAATACTATTACTCACAATACTGCAGACTTCATTCACTACTTCAGTAGTTACTTATTTGATCGCTCATCCTCTCAATGATATTAACTCGAGTTCATAATTAACTTTATACACACAATCACACTCAATATCAATATGGTTAGTGCAATAGACGGCTTGTGTATATAAGTTTATTATTCATTTATTTGTCTTTCCTTTCTACTCGAATCTATCTGCTCCTATTAACTGCTTTCTTAGACATGCACTGCATTACCGAATCATTCATGGCTATTAGTAACATGCTAAAGTAGCAACATCGATTGAAACTTCAAGAAACAACAAAAGGTCAAAGGGTATTTCATTGAAAAGTCAATTTAACTTTTCTGGGTTTCACACAATGAAAAAGCAGGGAATATTCTTTCATTGACCCATTGATCGCTTGACACACGTGATATGAAACACGTGTTACGATGTTTTCACCTTATACTGGTGTATGTGTCTCATCCTTTAGATTATCCAACATCATATATACCTCGATCTAAACACCTCAAGATGTTTAACCTTAGTTTCTCTTTTTCAGTAATCCTTAAACTCATCTTCTTAGAGAAATATTTGTCTGGCTCATAAAACAAGTAATAATATGGTGGTGAAACTCAGCTCTTCACGTTCCTCGACGTAAGAGGTGATTGCTCGTGTGAGAGAGCCAATCCTGCGAATTGTTCGACACACTTTATTTCTTATAAAATATCACATGCATACTAAATTTGAACATAAATTCAATAGTTTTATATAGAAGAGAATATTATAACAATCAAGTCATTTTACAATACTGAAATATCATCATACTCTGCGTAAACCTAGAGCCTTAACATGTTTTTCAAACAAGTCTCTAGAGATGACTTTCGTAAAAGGATCATCTATCATTTCACGTGTAGGAATGTATTGCAAAGTTATTTCTCCACTTGGCACTACGTCTCTCACAAAGTTATACTTGATGTCGATGTGTTTGGTCTTGCTGTGATACTTAGGATCCTTTGTGTATGCGATAGCCGCTTGACTATCACAATATAGAATCATGGGACCCTTATAATTCTTTGCAATACTCAAATGATCAAAGCATCTCTTTAACCAAACAACTTCTTGTACTGCAGACGCACAAACCACAAATTCAGATTCCATGGTTGAAAGAGTTGTGCAAGTTTGTTTTTTACTTTTTCATGAAATAGCACCACCATTTAGTAAGAAAGCATAACCGGATGTTGATTTTCTATCATCCCGGTCACCAGCCAAATCAGCATCTGTATAACCTCTTATGAATAAATCAGATCCACTATAACACAATGTATTATCTGTAGTTCCCTTCAGGTATCAGAATATTCTCTTTACTACTTTCCAATGATCTCTTCCAGGATTGGATTGATACCTACTAACTAGACTTATGGCATAACAAATGTCTGGGCGAGTACACATCATAGCATACATCAAACTCCCGACAACACTAGAATAAGGAACTTGAGACATGTCTTCCTTTTCTTTTTCAGTCTTTGGACACATTTCAAGGCTTAAAGTTTCACCCCTTGCTACAGGAGTATCCATGAATTTGCAACTATTCATTCGAAAACGTTTCAATATTTTCTTTATATAAGTTTCTTGAGATAAACTCAAAAATTTCTTGGAACGATCTCTTTGGATCTTAACACCCAATATATAGTCAGCTTCACCCATATCTTTCATATCAAACGATTTTGAAAGCTATGACTTGACAGTTTTCACATACTCCAAATTATTTCCAGCTAATAAAATATCATCTACGTAAAGAGAAAGAATTACAAAATTTCCATTGGAATTTTTCACATAGTTGCAATGGTCTTCATCGATCATGGTGAAATCAAATGAGATCACCTCCTTATGAAATCTTAGATACCACTGTCTTGAATATTGCTTTAGGTCATAAATTGATCTTCTCAATTTACATACTTTCTTTTCTTGACCTTTAACAATGAAACCTACTGGTTGTTCCATGTAGATTTCCTCGTTTAATTCTCCATTGAGAAAAGCGGTCTTCACATCCATTTGGTGTAATTCTAGATCTAAACGTGCAACAATAGCTAAAAGTAATCGTATGGAAGTAAACTTCACAACTGGTGAAAAGGTTTCCTCATAGTCTATTCCAACTTCTTGAGTAAAACCTTTTGCTACCAATCGTGCTTTGTGTCTTTCTATTGACCCATCTGATTTACGTTTAACTTTAAGAATCCATTTATTTCCAATAACTTTACGTTCCTTAGGAATGTCAACTAGATCCAAGACTTTGTTGATTTTCATGGATTCTAATTCTTCTTCATCCCTTTCAAGTCTCGATAAGGCCTCAGTTATAGAATTAGGTTCATCCAATTCTGTGGGAGATACCAGGAAAACATAATCCTCAATCTCATAAGATCGTTTAGGTACACATTTTATTATACTCTTACGTATTTGAAGTTCAGATTCCTCTATAGGATTTTGAGATTCATAACTCCCACTCGGATCAGGAATCATTTCTTGATCCATTGAATTATCAAGTATGTTTGATAATATTACCTGATCTTCTGAATTCAACATTTCGTACAGAGGCTCACTCAACTTCACTTTTTTCACCATTTTTGGGAAAATCATTTTCCAAAAATTTGACATCTCGTGATACAATTTTAGTAATACTTCCATCCTCCAGTTCATCGATGAACACATATCTTTTTGAGCGTTCAGAGTACCTTTTAAAGATACATTTCTTTCCTTTTCGACTTAGTTTACCAAACTCACCAAAACGATCTTTAATAAATGCCGCACAACTCCACGGTCGTAGATCATTCAGGTTTGTTTTATGACCAGTCCAAAGTTCATAAGGAGTGGAAACCACTGACTTGAAAGGCACTTTTTTCAATATGTAAGCCACAACCAATAATACATCTCCCCAGAAAGAGATAGACAAATTTGCATGCGCCATCTTTGATCTTGTCATGTCTAATAATGTTCTATTCCTTCTTTCAGCTACATCATTTTGTTGAGGTGTATAAAGAGTAGTTAACTGTCTGATAATACCTTTTTAGTACATGATTCTTCAAATTATTTGGATAAATATTCACGTCCTTGATCGGTTCTTAAAGCTTTTATGTTTTTATCTAATTGATTTTCAACTTCATTCAAATATCTTTCAAAGCACTCAAGTGCTTCAGATTTATGAGAAATCAAATAGACATAACCAAAATGCATGAAATCATCAATAAATGTAATGAAATATGTAGCACCAGACCTTTCCCTTACATTCATTGGCCCGCAAATATCATAATAAATTAATTGAAGTAGGAACTCAGCTCTCTTAGCCTTTCCAAATGGTTTACGCGTAATCTTTCCAGCAAGACAATTTTCACAAGTTGACATTTCAATTTTGGTGAAAGAACCTAAATGCCCTTCTTTTGCCAACCTATTCATTCGATCTTGCCCTATGTGACCTAATCTAGCATGCCATGTAATAACATCAACATCATTGTTACTTGAATAACATGCCATTACACAACGGTCAACATAATAGTCATAAGTTGAAGGATTACAATCTAATACGATAAAATGGTCATAACGAAGTCCAAAACTATATAAAATATTATCTAGAGTTATTCTAACACCATTACGACTAAAAAACAAATCAAAACCAATGTCTAAAAGAACAGACACAAACACTAAGTTTCGTCGAATCTCTGGAGTATATAGGACGTCATGCAACATCAAGGAACATCCACCACGTAAGTCCACTTTGCAAGTGCCTATACCTTTGACTTCAAGCCTAGCATTATTTTCTACGTAGATCCACCTTGATTTAGATGAAACTCGACGAAAATTCATAAACGCCTCTCTATCTCGACTCACGTGGTCGGTGGATCCTGAGTCTACAATCCACATAGGATAAGATTCAGTTAGTAAAGAAGTGTTAGAAACATATGTAGCACTTAGAGATGCGTTTAGAAATGCTACCTTTTTGGGCTCGGTACATTCACTAGCAAAATGCCCCAATTATTGGCAATTGTAGCACTCCATTTTACTCTTGTCTCTCTTCTTGAAAAACCATTTTTCTTTCTTGGAGTTTGGCTTCTTTTTTTTCTTAGAGGGTCTTTCTCCAGTCTCTTTGTCTTTCCCATTTCTTTTCCAATTTTTCTTGCGCTTGAAGTCTGAGGATTTTGTACCACTTGACTTCGTCACAAAGGCATTAGAAGCATCTTTAGCAGCACCAATGCGCTCATCTTCAAGTTCAACATGGCGTGCAACATCGGAAAAAGTTTTGATGCTATCATTATGGGTCAAGTTAACCTTCAAATGTTCCCAATTATTGGGAAGAGACCGAATCACTGCCTGAACTTGTTGTTCATCTGAAAGAACATGGCCAACACTCTTGAGTTGAGCTATCATGTTTGACATCACCCTAAGATGTTGTTTGATATTCTGATTATGACTTTTTTTGTAAGTGTCAAATTTGATAGCTAACTATCGGAGGCGGGTTACAGACGTACCCCCATACGTTCCTCGCAGATGTGCCCACATAGCATGAGTAGTAGGGAATTCCTCACATTCATGTATGAGGTCATCAACTACAGAACTAACTATTATTCCATGTGCAGTGGAGTTAGCCTTCTTCCAAGCTTTGTAAGCTTCAAGATTTCTTCTGTGTTGTGCAGTATTACCCTCTGCTGATTGATTCAAAACATGATTTATACCTTCCAAAGCATTATGCTCCTTCAGTACATACCATATTTTACGACTTCAGAGTTCGTAATTATAACCGTTAAGTTTTTCACCTTTGTTTAAGTCAGCAATGATACTTTTTGATGCCATATCTGTTATTGACATATAATTAGGCAAGAATTTTAATCAATTATGCATGTGACATACACATTCAAGCAAATTAATTCTCATAAAGATTTCATAATTAATGTAAAATAAAAAAGACACGTATGCATCCAATCATCATCTACAAACTAAATATTTAATCAAAATTCAAATCTAATTTCTTAATGTGTATAATTAATATATTGAAGACTTTGAAAACAAGAATTTTTAAGTCTAATAACAAAATTTGAGAGAAAAAACAAACTACATAATTCATATCTTGAAAAATAAATAAGCAACAAAGTTTACAAGTAATTCAAATACTGAAATCCTCCCAAAAGTCTTCAAGACAATAAATGTAAACCCTAAAAGGTTGACTGGGCCAAATGTTGTGATAAACATCAGTCAATCTACTACCCCAAGGTTCACGGAGAGCGTCTGTTAAATAAGCTAAGGCTCTCCAATATGAAATTTCCTTATAATCAGCCAGTTCAACCCATTTTATTTTGAAAAACTGAATAAAATCATGTGCTGACATATTAGGGGACATCTTCAATGACTCAAACTCTTTAAATTTTTTCTCTTTTCCCCTTCGAATGGCCCTTTGGTTCCTTGACTGATTATGTGTCTCCCTTGGGACACCAATCTGTATGATTTCACGCCCTCGGAAACATGTCTTACGGTGGCTTACTCTTCTACCTTGTCCCTTTGCTCGACTTTGAGAACTGCCACTTGGAGTAGTTTGAGCAAGTTCCCGTTCAGCCATATCTGAAATGGGAACAAAACGAGAATATGGTTAATACCATTTAATGCGACAACATATGTCACAAATTTTCGTAAAAGGCAAAGAACTGATCAAGGAACATAAGGATTAAACTAATTTATCGAGATCAATTTTAATGCACATATTAAAATTATAATCTAGTCAAAACAAGTGATCAATATACTTCATCAAGTATAAAAGATAGCTCATGACCTTTAAAAAAAATTCAAAGTGAACCACAATCTAATTTGACCACTTGAAAAAACTTATGTTAAAGTAAATACTAAAATAAATACTTTGTTAACGTAAAAAAAATACTATAAAACCATTGTCTATTTGTCATAAAAATAATAAAAGTACTTTATTATTCCAAAGAAAATGGTATAAGTATTTTATTAAAAAAATTGGACCTTTTTTTTAATCCTTAACAGAAAAGGACAAAAAGAAACACCCTTTCCCTTTTTTTCTTTTTTCCTTTTTTTTTTAAATTTTAATAGTGGGACCATCTTTTTCCTCCTTAATCCTTGAAGAAAAGGACAAATAAAAATTAAAAAAGAAAAAGAAAGGGAGAAACGTCCAATTGAAAAAAAAAAGGGACAACTTTATTTAACCTTTTTTTTATTATTATTTTTTCTTATCCTTAACAAAACAATTTTCACTCGATTTTGTCCCTCAAAATCTCTTCCAATTTTATTTTTTAAAAAATTTACTAACATATAAACAAAAGTTGACCTTTTCAAGTCCTTATCCAACTCAAAGTCTTTTTCCTTTTCAATCTATAAAATAACTCTTTATAAATATTATTCATCTTCTCCCGTTACTTTCATGGAGAAAAAAAAAAGAGCACAACAAACAAAACTTCAACAAAATTTCATGAAAGAACCACAAAGTAGAAAAAATACTCAAGTCAGTAAATATTTTCTCTTTTTCCTACACATAATGGAATGTCGAGAAACAAAAAAAAAACAGATCGATAAATTATCATATTTCAAATTTTTCGATTCATTCAACCATAGAATTTCAATCATTATTCAAACATGGAACAATTAAACCAGGCTCTGATACCATTTGTAGAATTTATAGAAAAAAGTCGACGAATTGTGTACCTTATGTTTTTGCAGCGGAAAATCAACAAAATCCTTTTCTTTGAAGAATTCCTCCAAGCCAAACTTGAATCTCAAGGAAACAAGATAAATGATTCACAAACTAAATAACTTTTGGTGAGTGTCTTTTTCATAGAAAAAAATTGTGTTCAGAGTATTTACTTTTTCTCAGTTTTTTCTTCTTGCGTTTTCAGAGCATAAAAAATTCTCTATTTAAAAAATAAATATTTATGTACGTTGGAGTAGTTACATAGTAACTATTTCCACTCTTAGTTTTTAAATTAAGACTTATCTTTTTTTTACAGATAATATTTTGGGTCGGATCGGGCCGGGTCGGATCGATAAACATGGGCGATCCATGACCCAAAAACTAAAAAAACATACTTAATTACATAAATTAATACAATTAAAACAGTATCGTAATACATGGATAAACTTAATTACCACATCTTCCTTGCCTATAAGTGTGCAGAAGGACCTTCTTTCCCACCCATGTAAACTCAATGTGCAACAACTGTGAACTATTATAGTTACTTCTCTGCCTATCATACATATACTTAATTTGAATTTCAATACCTTATATTTATCAACAATGAGTTTTGGATTTCATTATC